>CAEFZX010017394.1:0-36417 GCA_903066825.1 Alfaro cultratus
CCCCCCCCCCCCCCCCCCCCCCCCCCCCCCCCCCCCCCCCCCCCCCCCCCCCCCCCCCCACGCGAGGAGAGGAGAGGAGAGGAGAGGAGTTTTCCTCTCCTTACTTTGAGCTGGAAAATATTTATTAATATTGGGGAGCCATTTAACACCTTGTTCCAAATCATTATGCAAGTGATAATTTCTCAGATTTTCTTAAATGGTCAATGCAAATGATGGTCAGTATAATTTTCAAGTCATGAACTATTACACTATAAATCAGATTTTACTGAACAAAGCTCCCAATGAGAACAGTATTTTTTTCAGAAATAAAAAACTCAAAATGCACTGTTCCAAATTATTATGCACAGCAGATTTTCTAAACATTTTATGGATTAAAAAGAACTGCATAAGGTCATTCTTTGAATGTGCAGCATTAAGTGGTCACATGTACTAAAATCAAAAGCTATTTCAATCAAAAACATCTTAANCTGCACAATTCTTGCATCCATTGAACTTGTGAGTTTGTGGATAGTTTCTGCTTGAATTTCTTTGCAGGATGTCAGAATACCTTCACTATCTGATGATTTTCGGCAGCACAGTGATCCTTTCTCTTTCCCATATTGCTTGAAACCTGTGGCCTGCTTATTAATGTGGAACATCCTTCTTAAGTAGATTTCCTTTAATTGAGTTCACCAGACAAACTAATCAACGCAGCTCTCTGAAATTAATTATCGTGATTCAAAGAGCCCTGACACACAATACCATCTATAAATTTAATAGCCCAACAAAAAATGTAATCTTTATGACACTTAAATCCAATTTGCATAATAATTTGGAACACAGTGCAAAAATAAAAATGTTTGTACTCAATTGTCGTTCAAATTTAATGAATGAACTACAACATAGTGAACATGACACAGTGTAGGGTGCCGAACGTCTGAATAAATGAAATCAGAAGGGCTTTTATTTTAGTTAGGAAGAAAACTATACATTCATCAGGATGAGTTCTGATAGAGGCTAATTGTTTTATCAGAGGGTCTGAGTCTCAACCTTTTACACAATTTACTCAAACTACACTCACAAAGTATTTCTTAGCGCTAACTAGTTTTACCAACAATGATTGATACTTTCTAACATCTACCTTCGTGGTAATTACTCACTGTTGACTTAGTCCCTTGTGAAACATAATGAACTTCTGCAGCATACCTAGTGCACATTCACCCACACTTTGCCTTTTGAGCGGCGGTGAGTCATGCAATTAAAAGCTAAAAGCCTGGTTGTTACTGTGTTCCAAGGTAAAGGGCACCATTAATACTGTATATAAGCATGTGGTTTACCACCAGAGAAGAAAAAAGGACAGCCTGAAAGCTTCACTCTGTGCTTCATATCTGTATTCTGTCATGCATCTGCACATGTTATTCCTGACATATCAACAGTTTTTTTTTTATCCATTAAAAGAATTGCTTGACATTTCGGGAAATACACTTATTCACTGTCTTGTATAATGAGAAACTGTGTCAACTCATTTTTAGCATTTAGTTTTGCTTAAAGCAAGGAACAGCAATAGGGGGAAACTGACTATCTGAAACAGCAATCACACAAAAATCACATTTTGAAAAATATAGTTATTTTGTGAGTTAATTTGTTAAAGCAAAAATGAAGAGAAATAACAGGCAATGGAACTATAGTCTAGATTTCAATTTTCAGGGCAATTTGCCATGGACTCAAGTCAACTTTGAAACAAAGTTTATTCTGTACAACCAACACAATAAACAGTGACAGTTGATTTAATTTTATGTGTTTAAGCAGTAGTGTAGTACAACAACATTAGTGTAGTGCAAACACGCCAGGACTACTTCCTGTATGCAACAGTAAAATCTCTTACCGTGCTTCAATCTTGGTCACTCAGGTGAAAGCGATGTCCAGAGGTCATCACTATGACCTGATGAAAGAGAAAAAAATTGTTCTGGTTCACCTGCTGAGCTGGCGTCCCAGCTGGGGGCCGAGAGGTCTCGGCAGAACTGACAGAACTGAAGGAACCGGTGGTTGAAAACCCAAAAGGGCGCCCTAAGTTGACTGACGCAGAGGTCATTTCAGCAAACCTCTGGGGCAGATGTCAAAAGACTTTGCACATCTCCAAAGAAGAGAGAATAGAATACACAAAGTACTTCTCTAGAAGTTCTCCAGTCCTCCTTCCTGCCCATCTTTATGGCAGTAACAAATAAGATGCATAAATAAATCATAAATGCTCATATTTTCAGTATCTCTTTGGTTCAGGGGCCCTGGATATTGGCACATGTGTCTCTGTCCAAATTATCTGTTCTGCTCTATGTTTTATAACGAGGGCCAGTTCTTATCTGTGTTGCCTCCAGCGCAATAAGTGCTGGGAGATTCCTTTCACATAGTCAGTGAATAAAAATGGAGTCCAACAAACTGAAAATGCAATAACTGTTGCAGTTTTGGTCTCCTACTGAACCGAGTTCATCAGACTCATAAGGTGTGGAAACACCCTAAGAGGTCAGCATGCCCTGTGTCGCTCTGACTGACCAGAGGATGAAAGCACAAGAAGTGACAATCGTAAATAAAAATAAAAAAAGTAAATGCTGTGAGGACTGCTTTAAACAGCTACATGTTAGTTTAAAAAAAAGAGAGAAAAATGTATCTTGAAGATAAAAAGGGAAAATGATCCTTTTGGCTGCTTCTAACTACTGAGTAGTGTCTTTTCTTGACATTTCTCTAGAGAATGCAGAGATGAAATGCGCCAGTTTGTGAGCTAGAGCAGGGCTGCTTGGTGGATTTTGTTACCTTTGCTTGGATGCAGGCTTTCTGTCTTTCCCTCTTTCAAGATGATGTGCTGAGCTAAGCTCACAGGCTCTGAGGCTCCAGGCTTATTCAAAATAGAAATTTGACAGAAAACCCCCTTTTTCTCTTTGGGAAGAAAGAAAACTTTCATATTTTTCTATTTTTTATTCCTATTTTTATATGTCTGACTGTCCAACTGCCGAAAATAGCAATGGATACAATGATTGATTTTTCTTCTCTTTTTTTTCCCTGTGAGTTTTGTTGAATTCATTCTTGCTTCCATATTTCATTCCCCCCAGCCATACATATCTCTCCGTTAGCAAACACATCTTTATGCCAGTAACAAATAAGATGTATAAATAAATCATAAATGCCTCAGATGTTACAATCATGATGCAACTGTTGTGTCTGTCTTCTCTCATCTTCTTGTCATCCAAACACACACACACACACGCACGCAGTGTGCTATAGAGCTTATTATGTTTAAGACATTTCAGTGGGAGTGTTTACAAGCATAGTGTGCACTGTTTTTTTCTTTCACACCATGCTAAGTTTATTTCATCATTGATGTCTTTTATTTTACGTATCACTACAAATAAACATAAGAAAGCTTAATCCAATGATTGGGGATCACAGAACAAGGGAAATGTGTTGAGTAAAGTAATTTGAGAGTTGAAGCTTTCTTGTCAGACAGAAAGATAAGCTAACAGGGGCAATGAATTATCTTCAGGAGAAAAGAGACAGCCTTGACTTGCAGAGTCCGTTCACAGTATTGCTTCTTCTCAGATGAGTATCAGCCCCTTGCTTTGGTCTTGCAACTGTTGCAGTAAATTATGACATTGTTGCAAGAAGCAGAGTGCATGAGCATTGCTGTAAACATTAAGGTTAATCTGGGATCTAAAAGACATTCCTTTGCAAAATTAGATGCAGTAAAAAAAACAAGAACATCGACAAAGCTTTAATTTATGGTGAGTGCTCACCATACAATGCTAAACAAAATCAGATACAGCGGGAAAAATGAGAATTGAACATGGTTTTCCTAAGTAAATATAAAATTGGCCTGAAATTCAAACTTTTTTTTTTGGTATGATAATGACCGATTTCACATATACAGTATATAACATATGGATCCAGCAGTAGGAAGAGGAGGAGTATCAGAAATAAACTCTGTAATTTATCTCAGATACTTATCACAATGAGAAATGATGTTCCCCTTGAATGCCTTCCTTTGTGGACAGAGGAAGGCCACTCCTGGAACTGCAGGAGCTTTCAATTCAAAACTGTATGCAGATCAATCTGGTTTTATTCAGGTTCATCAGAGAGGAATTTATGATTGCCGCAGACAACCAATCGCTTGGTGACTTCCCTGAGAGTGAGAAGAGGGAGCAGACACTCCACAGCTCAGACAAGCAACTTGCCCTAAACAATTATTACAATTATTAATTGACCCCTACTGAGTCCAGTTGATTCCTACTAAATCACAACACAGATGCATTGAGGCAATGGCAGACTTGATAGCTTTTTTTACTAAGTACTTCATAGATTTCAGTTGGTGTGTTAAATTCTTGACACCTGCACACCTGCATATGTCTTAATTTAGGGGGTCTATATGTTTATTGGTTGTGTTGATTTTGTTGTAATAGGATGCAAATATTCAGAGCGAGTTTCATGTCAACATCCTTCAAAATACATTTATTGAATAATAAAAAAATGGTGTGCTCTATTCTTCTCTTCCTACTCTATGCATAGTAAACAGAGTTTATGGCATTTGGCTCATAGAAGGCCAGAAATTCAGAAAAAAATGAATGTTTTGAAGCATGAAGATCTTCAAAATGCCATACAATATCCCTCACATCACTGTCCCTGTTCCACTTTAGAAGTGATTAGTCAAGCGTCATCTCCACTCTATCTGTTTCTCCATTGTAGCAACTCTGTTCTGATCTGCTGTTCCCGCCCCAGGGCCAAACCAAGGCGTGATGGTCACAAATCCATCTGATGGCTTTTGCACTCCTTTAGTCCCCAAAGCTTATCTAAAAGTACTCCAAAAAAAAAAAAAAACATCTCTGCTCATTCTTGGAGGTTCATACAGATGGACATGTAGCAACAAATTGATCCAATAACAAATAAAATAGGAGCACAGCAAGAGTATACATATATCCTTATCATACACAGAGAGAAAAAACCTTGAATGATTAACAGATTTATATTCTCCATTTATAGCTGATCATCTCTACATCAAACTAAGTGTTTATATATATATATATATATATATATATATATATATATATATACATTTACTCATTATAGTTTTACATTTTTCTTGTTAGCTGAATTAAATAAGCAGAAAATGGTTGTTTTCTCACATATTCAACTTAGACATTTATAAAGCAGGATCCCGTAAGGTTGCTGAATTGAAAAATGAAAAACACGTAGAATACAATATGTGAAACACTTTATCGCCATGAACAGAGATATGTTCACACAGAACATTCAGTGAGAGGGACTGAAAATTTCACCTAGTCTATGAAGTCTAGACTGTATGCACAGTCTAGACTTTGCATACAGTCTAGACTGTATGCCTGACAGCAGTAACTCTCTGCTGTCAGGCAGTGTCCTATCAGTGGTGAGAGCAGCACTTTGTGCCGCTAGTCATGATACAGACATTATTAGTTAATTGAATGGAGCTACGTTTAATCTAATACATCATAAATCAACAAATAATTAGAAATTGAGTAAGTGCTTGAATTTCTGATATCTTCTATGCATATTTTTTTTTAGATTGTTCCTTTAAAAAAATCCAAATAGACATGTTTCATGTTACAACAGCTGTGTATTGCAAATGATTATTGTTATCATTTAGTAGATTTTTAAAGTAAGTTTTTGTTAAAATATAGTTTAATCTAGCAGATAGGGCAGGGGTACAGTGGGCATTGCTGAGTTTGAGGTTGCACACATACCAATTCAGGAACAAACACAAAATTCTGAATAATAAAGTCATATTGTCCGTGGTAGGTAATGTGAAGAAATCACTCTTGGAAAGATTCTATAAATAACACACATCTGTAGAATCCATAAAATTAAATCTGGTCACTGCAGGACTGTGAAGCCTAATCCCAGTCAGATCTTGGGCATAGACATCTGACTTGTGTGCTGTTTCATCAACGGTATTGAGATAAAAACAGAATATTCACCATTTCTTGTCTTTGTTTTCATTGTTTAAATAAAAGGCCCGTTAGACAAAAGGAGCTGCCGTTTGATGGTGAAAAATCAATCAAAAGGCCATGTTGCTCTGAGGATCTGTCAAGTGCCGCCGGTGCCACAGCATGAAGGCAGCAGGGGATGCAAGAGGTGGGATACAAAGGCTGAGGTGGACATGAAAAGGAAATGTATGCTAAGCGAATAACAAAACGTTTTGCTGGGCAAAAGCTGTCTGCATGTGTGACATGAGGGTAAAAATGAAATTTGACGAGTGCTTTTGTTTGTTGAGACTTCCAAAACCTTCCATCAAAGGATCCTAGAACTAATTACCAACCAAGATAGCAAACACTAAAGAGGGGATTTGAAGCATAAACTCAGAGGAGAAAATGGATAATTGAGCATATTTATCTAGTAAAGCACCAACTTGTTATTCACTATAACACCATGTCTAATATGGTTTCACATTTTTTTGTGTTTTAAAACAGCTTTCATAGGTGCATTTTGATTTACTCATTGACTTTCTCAACATGCTTTGTTAATGACTTACATCAAGGGGAATACTTGGAAAGAGATGACCAATCACTATTTTTCTTCTTTATTTTTAATCATAGCTTGATTACAATAAAGTCAAGATATAAACCAAAAACCACCAAAAAACACTTAGCAGTCCGAAAATTATCAGCATGGAATTGAATGAACAATTACAGATCAGTAGTTTCTATCTGTAATAGCTGAAGCTGTGTGCTGACTCTGAATCATGAGTCCTTTGGTTCAAAAGCAACTCCTTCAGTTGTGTTTCTGTTCAGGTGAATAAAGTTATGAGATGACCACGCATTGATTTGTTCTATGCATCTGCTCAGGACTTGAATGGGTTCATTGGTACCTGGCTGTAGTGTAGAGTTGTGCATCATCTGCATAGGTATGGTAACTAATGTTATTCCTTGCTATAATCTGGGGTAGGAGGAGCTATTTAATATTAAATAAAATATTAAATAAAAATATTAATCTTTCTCATCACAGATAAGGAAGATTACAGGCATTTCTGTTCTTTAGGGAAGGTTTGAACCAGTTCATTACTAAATCAGAAAGTCTGATATAGTAATATGTTGCTTTAGTAATATGTTACGGTCAATAGTGTCAAATACCATGCTGGTACAGAAGCACCAGCATGGTTGTTCTGCCAGTCTGTATTTATGTGGTTGTCATTGAACACTTTGACAAGAGGAATCTCAGTACTATGTTGATTATGAAAACCAAACTGAAAGACATGAAAGTGATTGATGATTGTTAATCTATGAAATACAGCTTTTCCAATAGTTTCTTGATGAATGACAATGACTATTTTCCCATATTATAAGTGAAATACTTTTTCAGACATGGAGAAAATTATATCTAATTTCAGAGTTCTCCAAACTTTTTCAGATTACATGACTGTAGAAGAGAAAGCAGTCTTACATTTGTTTTGTTAAGACTGTAGGTTCACTCAAACCTGGAGATGTTTTGTAACTGCACATAACTTGTCGGCCAGAGTTTAACTTGCTTGCTTTCAAATTCATGTACCCATGGGTGCAAAAGTAATCTGTGAACACAACAAAGTGATTCATAAATGCGAATACCATCTCTCATATGAATACTATCTTGAAAAATACATTTGTGTAAGAGCAAAAACTTTGAACGTTTGACTTCAGAAGACAGCTGAGCTTGAAGTTCAAAGTGCATGTGACTGAATGTGGGTGTGCACACTAGGGTGTTTGTGTGCTATTATGCCGGAATCTCAAGCAAGCGTACATATAGTTGAATGCTAGACAAACAAAATGTCTGTAGAGTGTTAGTTTTCTCTGAGCATTTGGGCAAACAAATTGATATGACACATAAAGCTTGGTGCTCTCATGCAGAATGCATAAGCCCTGAAGCCAAGCTTAAAACAAACAGTGTGTTCATAGACAGGCCAAATACATCTCAGAAAGTCTCTTACACACTTAAACGCACATACACACTTGCAAAATCTTTGACAGGTTTAATTCATCCCTGTGGACAGGTAAGGCCAAATGCATCCATTGGAGAAAAACAGACACGCGTAAGTATCTGTGCACGCATACACACAATATTGCAACACTGCATCCATAAAACAATGTTTCTGCTGACAACACAAAAGCATTCTCCACCTGCACCTCCTTCTCTTGTTTCTTTCCCTCCCTTTACACTCTTTATCTCTAACTTCACAAGAAAAAAAATCCTTGCTCAGTAGCAGGTAAAGAAAGCTTCACAAAGCAAGCAGCCACTTTTGTGTGTCTTAAAGAGCATGTAGTAGCTTGTTATATGTCTTACTAAATTGTTCTTGTGTGGGTGGTCTTACTGAGGCAAATCAGTAACAGAGGCTGACAGAAAACATCCCACTGGAGAGGAGGGTCATAGCAATAAAGCCTCGCCGACTTGATCTTTCCCCCCCTTTCCTCTGCTGCTTGCCCAAATTCCATCACCATGGGTTAGCAGAGATAAACTACAGAACCGTGTGAGTGTGAGAAGAGCCAGATGGACAAAGTGATATAGATATAGATAGGCACATAAAGTGAAGACAGACAGGAGCAAACATCCCTCTTGCCTGCTTCATCCATCTCTGTCCAATCCTTTCACTGTCTGTGCACTCGACATCTTTCTTTCATCTCAGGCTAGTCATCTGGTGGCTTTAACTGAACAGTTTCATTGATCAAGTTTTTTATTCACCTGTGAGAAGTAAATGAATGTTTTGACTAATAAAACTTGCTTTGTTATGGAACGTTTATGATTATGTGATCTGAATGCAGTGCCTCAGGATCTCCCCTCAAGGTGTAGACAGCTACAAGGCAAATGCAGGAAGTAGAAGGAGAGCAAAGTCACTGACTTTAAATAAATCTTCAGTAGTTTAGATTTTGTTCTGCGTTCTTTCATGACTTCTTCTACGCTTGCTCTTATTTTGGAAGACCACTCCTGGGTGGCTGCTTCACTGTTGATTGGTTTCCTCACTTGTGGGTAACAGCTTCGAGTGTGTCCCAAAGCCTTAGGAATGGCTTTGTTACCCTTTCCAGACTGATAGATGTCATAGATAGATGCCATCTGATCTTGGATTTCTATAAATCAGGCATAATGTGATGCTTTTTCAAATATTTTAGCATACTTTTAAGTTGTTGGAATTGTTTTACTTAAGTGATTTTTTCGTGTGTGTGTGGCAAGTTAAATTAAACTGAACTTTCTGAAAAAATGTGGTTGTTGGTTGAGCCTTCTACTCAACCAATAAGGATGCAGCAAGCGGTTTCTGGATGGGAAGTCAACAGTAAGTTATGATTTCATTTTGGTGAGTTTTGGTGCTTTGTAGTTTCTTAACGTCGACTAAAAGAGTTAGCATTTCCATGCTAACGTTTGTGTACATTTGTGCAAACTAGTCACACATTTATTTTTATACATATCTATGTTTTTTACACATAAAAAAGATGACAGATTATGCCCTCTCATAAAAGCAAAATAATTGAGCAACCTCCTGCTGGTTGTTATCATAAATTGGAGACAAACAGAGTAGATCATAGAAAATTACTTTAATTTATTGGAATCCAAAGCAGGTGCAAAACAAGTCCGTGGCAGACAGTAGCTCCTGTGTGTAAATGGAAAAGTTATGTTTGAAATAACCAAGAGTGCAAAAACATGAAATAACGAAGGAGCAAATTTATCTGCAACCAGCAGGAACATGAACGGTCTGTTCTTCCGTAAACGTGGTGTGATTACATACTGTAACATTTATGCACAATGTTGTCTTAATATTGCTCTCCAATAAGAACACAATATAAATATATTTTAATATATTTATACAATGCCGTTCTCCAGTATTTGGCTGGTTCCTTGCAGATTTAGTTAGTTATCCTTTTACTACTGATTTACATGATTTCCTGGAATGTATCAATTCTAAAAATCTGTTACCAGTTTTCTTTGGGATGAAATAAAAGAGAGGAGACCTGTGATATTTTATGTGGATGTACAACAGCAGTTTAGTGTTTTTGTAGGACGTTTATGCTACATGTCTGTTAGTATATATTTAGCAGTGGTTAGGCATTTGCAGGAGATGCTTCAACTTGACTTAATTTTGGTGACTGGCAAAAATACATTACCTCGCTCCAGTTTTCATTCACCGTATTTAGAGCTCAACGTTCGCCTTTCATTCACCTCTACCAGTCTCTCAATGGAAACTGCAATCTATTTTCTTTTCCATTGAAACGCTCCACTTTTAGAAGAGCAGCAGCTTCACTTTGTATGTCTTATTTTTGTAAAAAAAAAAAATGGTATCCAGATTTAAGATGACCATTATTCCCTATTTTGATTCTAATCTGTGCATCACCCATGTAATGTAGCTAATCGTCCACAAAGGCTGCCATCTGTGTCTGTTAAAACGAGCGGCAAGAAACAAAATCAGGAAGCCAGAAACATGGAGCAGTAGGGGACAAACGCGGGCAAAAGAGAACAGCAAAAAAGGTGGTAAACAATTTCATGCAAATAAGGAGTGAACAATAGGTGAGCTTTCAGCTCCAAATCTCCCCCTTTCACCCCCCGCAACACACACACACACACACACACACACACACACACACACACACACACACACACACACACACACACACACACACACACACCTCTGTTTCTCTGTCGTTCTCTCACTCTCAGCCAGGGCAGAGTTTTTGACAGGGATAAAGCAGGGAGAGGGCAGGAATTTTTTTTTTTATTTATTTTTTTTTCTATTGAACGCTCTTTGAAGCATTCCCAAAAGGTTGATCCTATTCAGAGAAAGGTTTCCTATTTCTCTGATGCTCTTCAATAATTCATCATCCTTTTTATGGCTTGGTCTGAGCATTGGAAGGATTACCTGAACCTGGCTGCATATGAATAATATCATTGTGATATTCTCCATCCAAAGCTCTGTATCCAAAGTGCAGTTGGTACTGGAGATAGATTAAAAAACCCAGTTTAAGAGATCAAGCCTGCAACAAAAAGGGTTCAGGCATCCTCCCTGTTGTATAAACGAGAGAGAGAGAGAGCGAGAGCGAGAGCGAGAGCGAGAGAGCGAGAGCGAGAGCGAGAGCGAGAGAGAGAGAGAGAGAGAGAGGTGTAAAGCATGCAATGCTTAGTAAAATGTGTTCTTTGGTTTTCAAGCACAGTTTGGTTTACTCCATCCATTCTGCTGGTCAATAGGCAGTTTTGTGCCACCACCTACACTTAGAGGTGAAATGCTAGCATGCATTTGATTGTCAGACTAGCCAAATGCAATTTTGTTACAATATATATGTTCAGCAATAAGTTCACAATAACTTTATCTAAATGGAAGAACCCCTTCAAGTTTGTGGTGAATCAAACCCCAGCGTACACACCCAGTGGCAGTTTTTGATGTGTGAGATAAGGCTCTCTGCCTAGGTTGGCAAAAAACAGGTTTGCACAAAAAGAGGATAAAATAATGCTTGGTTAATGTTTTAATTCAGCTGTTAGACAATGCAAACCCCGAATTACCAAAAAAAAAAAGAAAAAAAAAAAAAGAAACATACTTTTTAAAGTCCTTTTGATAACATTTTAATTTCAATTTTAAAAAAAGTTGTATCCTCTGCCACTCTTTGCAAACAACCTCAATATTTTTTTTAAGAAGCAAAGTATTTCTCCGTTTTATTTTTATTTGCCCTGTATAAATTGAACCAAATCTAGGAATTTCAAAGCTCCTATTTTTAATTAAACCTATTTAAATAATTAATCTAATTGCCCTATCTAATTGTAGCCATTGTTTGGCTGTTACTTTTGGAGATGTTTCCCCACACGTCTGCACAGTAACTATAACAGAAAATATAGATGTTGGTGTACAGTTATTGATATTGAGCTTGTGTCTTGATTTCTAAATGGGGTCAAATTTATCTGTTCATTTGATTTAGAAAAACACCATTTTGAAGGTTTCACAACATTGTCAATAACACTCTTCCCTGTTTTCACGCCAATATCATCCCAGTCTGTATAGGATTTTCCCTTTAAACCACTTACAATTTCAAAAATCTATCTTTCTTCCGCTGCTCTCAAAAACATGAGAGCAACCTGTCTATTTCTGTTGCACTAGCCTTTATTGCCTCTGGTAGTTTTGGTCCTGTATTTACAAAGAATGAATTTGATTGAACTGTTTAATACATTCCATGTACTTCTTGTGTCAATTTGAAGGTATTCTAAATTATTTATGACGTATTCTCTTTAATAAGTTCTCATTGTATTTGTCATCTTATTTTTAGACTTTTTATATTTCTTTTCCGTTTCAGTGGTAGTCTTTCATATAAATTCATAATATAGAGAGTTCATTTGGAGGCCTTTTGTCATCCATCGTCTTCCTGTATAATTTTATTTCTGTTATCTTTTTCTTTTACTACTGGGCAGTTTTCATCAAATACTCTGTATTAAATATCCTCAACAATGTTTCACATGCTTCCTTTACATCATTCTCTTCATATAATATATTCTAACTTTTCTACAATTGTTCTTTTTTTTTCTTCTCTGTTCTAATTTTTATACATAAGTTTGTTACACTTGAAAGCTGCAAAAACAGGCAGATGATGATCACTGATATCATTGATTAATAACCCTCTATCTTATCTTGTATTCCATAATCTTAATAAACATATTCTCTATTAGAGTAACACAGTGCGATGTTTCTCTTGCTGGGCGTCATTAGGGGAAAAAAAACTAAACAAAAAACAAGCTATGCACAAAATCAATGTATTCATCAGTACTTTCATTATGATTTGGATTTAGCAAATCAGTATTAGAGTCTCCACAAATAAACATATATTTCTGGCTTAACTTAGGGAACAACCTGTCCAATCTATGAAGAGGGTTAAATCTTTGGTCCTGCTGTTCTATAAATACAGCTAATGGTAAATAGCCCATCCTTGTCTAGCACTTCACTCTACATTCTGTGATTCACATGCTGATGGTGGGAATAGATTGTAGTCCTGGCAGAGGTGATGCTGCCATGCACTGATGCCACCGGGCGAGGTGGGTTATACAACAGAGGCAGACAGAGCACGGAACAAACTGGTAACCCAATGATTGTGGGACGAATTCCTACAACTATCACCACGTAGTCCCAAGAGATCATATTTATTTTTCTATCCTTACTAGTTCCTACGCGAGTGTAGAAGTTACCTTGAAAGAAGAAACACAAGTAATTTGCTCATGGTGAGAAGGTCTGGCAGCCAGTTCTTTTTATCCTCATTGCTGATGGACCTGATGACTTGTGTAAGAGCACACCTCCTGATTCCATCCTCCACAGGAAGACCTGAACTCCATGGTGCCCTCATGTGGTTCCTGGAGTGCCAACATAACAAAAAGGATGCCACACAGACATACATTCCTGACACTGGTTGGTAAAGTTATCATGCCATGAAAGTCCCCCTGACCACACAGGTCACAGGAAATTATTTGTTGGTTTAATATTAATATAATTAAACCTTGAGGTAGGAGAGACCAGCATGAGAAGCAAAGGAAAGTTGGGTAAAGGCAGGAAAAATTATCAAAACATGCAAAAACTGATCACAGCTGCATACAGCCTTTAAAGAGGATGAAGCAAGCATAACATACAGCAATCTATCTCAATGCTTGTCAAAGAGCAGCTGCCTATATGCACCATCTGCAACTTTTGCTTAAACCTGGAGAACAAGCTGTAGGCCAAAAGGGCAATTGTAATGCATAGAGACCTCACTGTCTTTGTTCAGATTTATACAGTTCTATATACATTATAAAATGTTTTTTGTTGTTTTTCTTAATGGAAAGATAATGAGAATTTGTTTACTAAACAAAAACATTTTCATTTTGTTTCACCTACAGTTGTAGAAGGAGACATCTTTGGATTGTGAAATGATGTAATAGTGGTGGAGATCTTCTGCCATGAGATTTTGCAACATTAAAACAGCAAAACTTCTCAACAAAGTTAAATTGGGCTCACAAAGAGCAATTCAGCATTTGTTTACCTGACAGCTATTTTTTTTTTTCTTTACAAACAACACAAGGGAAACATACATATTACACACTCAAAAGTTACTGTTATTACCTGAACAAGAAAAGTTTTAGCTGGAAGACAGCAGTGCTAACCCTGAGGAACTTATGTCTGCTTCGATAAAGCATTAAATTGTTTGTATATCTGATATCATGTAAATACACAGTACAAGATTTACATAGCCTTAAATTACTGACACTAATATGTACGTTTTCATTAGCATAGATCTTCATAAAAGATCCCAATCCTTTTCTTTGTGTTTGTAACACACAATCTGTAGTTGACTGGTATTTTAATGTGTTTTGTCTCAGTATAATTTGAAGCTTTAAAATGCAAGTGGATTTAGAATATAAAACAAAGATTCACAACATTTAAATGGTTGTTCTCAAATATTCCACAGAAAGCATAAATGTAACATTTATTCAATTAAATTATGTAAATAAATTTAAGAGTGGAAACTAAAGGTTCAACTTAATCAGAATTTTATTTATATTGATTTGCAATTATAATTGCAAATCAAAATAAATCAAAAATCAACAAGCAAATCATTCAGTTGGCAACAGGAGATAAAAATCTGCAAAAACAGATTCAAAATGCTACAGAGTAAAACATTTTAGCATAACTGGATACAAGCCTCCAAAGAAGACATCCAATTTTATTGTATGTATGTATATTAGGGGAGGTTGATCTGCCCCGATTTCCTTACTTTTGGGTGATCTAGGATTGGATGATACTTAAATGTGAAGCCAATATTATTTACCGATCTTATCTACTTCGGTAAAGGTCTGAAAATCAGCCTCTGTCCTGTTTTGCTCCACTGTGAGAGAGGGCTGACTGTTTGTTGCCAACTTCGCAACTTTGTCACAATATTTAATAACCTTTCAGACTCCTCTAGCAACTTTATTTTTTTTTTAAGTGAAAGGAGAAAAATCTAGAGACTTTGTCTGTGTTGTTGGAAACTTTAGCAACAATTTCAGTCATTAAAAAAGTCTGTATTGGCAAAAACTGGAAGGTCAGGCTTTCTAAAGATTTATGAAAATGATTTCTTGGTTTCTTGACTCTCATGGTCTCTTAAGAAAATCTGTGCACACACATTAACCTCAATTACTTAAAACTGGCTTAAGATAATCACACCTCCTGAGCCTGGTCTGGCCTTTGTGAAATGGATAAAGCAAGAATGCACTGATCATACTAGATCACACACTAGCTTTATCTCTTGTCTTGGATTTCTGAATTTTGCTTTTGTGAAACAGCGCTCTGCAGTTTTTCCCCCCTTTTCTTAATAAACACTTTTTGTAGCTGCCAAACACAAGGCTGTTCCTGACTGCTTCTGTTCTTATTGCAGGGTTCAAAGACAATTAAATATTTTGTCGCTCTCCTATGATGACTAATCTTGCAAAAACTGACTGAATGAGCATAATTTAAATGAATAGGTGAAGTACATTGAATCAATTTTTCTTTTGAAGATTTCATTTCATAAATGAATGGTTTGTCACAGAAGATACTCTGCTGCTAATACAACTGTGAAAGGCATACACTCTATGCCAGTTTTTCACATATTTATCCTGCTAAGATTGACTGACTTTGTTCAGAAAGTAAATGTTTGTTTTGAAAAAAAGAAATTCAATAAAATAAACAATCTTGGCCTTGTAATTATAAAGAACAACATTAATCAGATCGTAGGCAGGTACATTTCTTTTTTTCTGCTACAGCAGAAAGGACAAAATGTCAGCAAACAGCTGATTAAAGGTCACAGGTAGCAGACTATTCATTTTTTTATGGTTGCTTCATGGTTTTCTGAGAGCTTGCAACGCATTGCTAGGGGAGTATGTATGCATACGTGTTTGTTACAGACTTTACAATGTTGTATGAAAGTAATTTAAAAGGCATGGCTGCCATAGTTTGTTTTATTTTTCTTGTGCAACCAATAGCATAAATGACGAACAGGGATGATGACAACTCCTACAACACATGAAGGGAACATCCTTAAAGAATTTGTGTCATTGCACACCCTTCTTAATGTGCAAGCATTAAATATATTACGATAAAAACATCAACACTATTAAAACATTTGAGAGACATAATAAAAATGTGTTGTGCGTAGAGAAAGACACACTACAAATGCTGTGCTCATGCCCACATGTTTAACATAGATAATTTCTCCTTCAAAATTAGCTTAAAAATTCACGTGTTGACCAAGAAATGCATTTTTTTTTTTTTTTTTTTTCACAAAAGCATTTTAATGAGTATTTAAAGAAACTTGCACAGTTTAAGTTACAATGACATTTGATTTCCTTTCATAAAAAAGAGCCTTTGAACGAAACTAAACCGCATTACAATTTGTACTTAAGGACACCAAAAATCTAGATGCTTTTTTAAAAATGTTACTTCAAGTAACTTAACTGAATTAACATTGAAAGGTTTTTTGCTAAACAGTTTGTCAAAAATAATTCAAGGTTACAGAGGTTCATCTCTGCACCGTTGAAATTTTGGCAAAGTAAAATCCCCTGGTTTATGGGGGGGAAAAAAGAAGTGCTTAGGCTGATAACGAGATAATTTATCACCCTTAAATTTCCTACAAGTTTTTCGCTTTCAACAAGGTTATTTCCCATTCAACAGTGATAACCACCATAAAGTGAAAAAGCTTTTTATTGCTGTGCTGCAAGACTGGAACATTTATTCAGTAATGATATAGTAACTATAGGAGAGACTTAAGAAGCCATTTATTTCAAAAATCCTTCTCATTTTGCTCTTTTTGACTGTGAAGCCTTTTCAGATTGAGCTCTTAACATGCAAGTTGACATCAGAACTGCATTCATAGAAATAGCTAGACCTACTGGCATCATTTCCCCTCAAGGCTTATTCTTGGCCGTCTACATCTACATACAGTCTATTCTGCTTTGCATTTTATTATCTGAATCTTCTATGTAAAATTAGCTGTGAAATAAGCACCAACTTAACTCTCAGCTCGACTATTTAGCAAGATTTTCTGTGCTTTGGGCTTGAATATCACGCATACAGCACTTTCATTACAAACACATGAAACTTTAATAAGCACCAAACAATACACAGCAGTCTTGGCTTCAGCAAATGCAAGTGTATGTGTGCATCTTGTGTCTGCTGTGCTTTGTTCTTTTAAATTAAAATATTATGCAACTATAGTTTTGGACAATACACCAAGAAAAAGAAAACTGAACTAGTCAAACTCTAGCTGCAGCTTCACAGACTGCTTTGTAACCCTTTCCAGACAGATGAACATCAACGACTTTAGTGTTTCATAGGTGTGTTGAAGTTTGAAATTTATTTCTTATCATCAGACAAGATGCTCTTAAAGGATGTCTTGATTTTATAGGTCAGCCAGTAAACAGACCCTGGTGTGACTAGTTAAAATTTCTGTTGTAAGTTCATTTATGATTTAGCAATTGGCAATTGTATATTTGATTTGGATGCTGAATATATCGTCTTTTTAATCAGTTTTGATCAAGTGTTACTAGCTAAGTGAGTTTGTTGACTAAAGTAGTTAAGGTTGATTATTTTTGTTAATAAATGCCAGTATATTAAAGGGAAGTTGTTTTATTTTACTCGTGTTTAGTGTCTTGCTGATTGAAAAAAGCCAGTGCTGGACTTATTCCATCATCTATTGTTATTCTCTAATCAGGCAAGTGTTTGTAAACAATAACTGAGACTCAACTATTTGGCTATGATTTTCCGGATGATCAGGTCATGTGCCAACTTGGTAATATTGATCTAAAAGACTGGTTATTAATATTTGCCCAAAGCAAATATTTATAATTATTCATAGCCAAACCAGACTGTGTTTTTATTAGTAACATATTATTAACATGTGTATGGACTTGCAGTTACTATTCAACTACAATCAGTTTTTAAAAACTGGAATCAATAGGCCTGAAGAAAATCAGAGGAAACATTTGTGTTTTGTTACTGATTTCAGCTTTAAAAACAAAGGACAGTTGGGTGTAAATTACTCTGTAAGGATGGAAACCACAAAGATGGAATCAGTATAAGTAAAATGATGAACTTGGATCAGGCACTGAGGACATAGTTCAACAGCTCAGATTAATAAATTTAACAAAATACATGCGAACAAAGATAAATTATTCTTAATATCACCATTCAGCTAGGCAGCAACAAAGTGCAATTTCAACTGATCTCAGAATAAATAGGCTTATGATTTGTTGTGAATGCGGCTCATAAGATGGGTTAGAGGGATAATTGGTAAATTATGAATAATAATGTCGGGATGTCATTATAGTGGACTGTGAAAGAGAATAACAAAAAATCTCATCTCCCTTGTGGGCTCGCAGTAGCTGGGTTGAACAATCAGGTGGAGGAGCAGAAGAGGAGATACCAGAGTATTGGCGCATGATGACATTCCTTGAAGCAGGAATGCCTGCACTTTTTATTAGTCAGACTATTATTCAGAATAATTTTAAAAGTGATTAAGTATGATTGCTAAATTATTTTAATCTGATCATTTTTAACTGATATCATTGCTGATAGTGTTCATGTGTTTTTGTCCTTTTTTCCAATATCATAGATCTGTTTTCTTTCTCTCTCTTGTATTTTTAGTTTAAACATATTATTCTTACAGAAAAGAGTATTGAAGTTTGCAACTTATTGTTAACGTGGTTTAAAACAAATGAAATGTTCTTAACGCTATTTTTGTCGTGCTTTTGTTGTGCACATTGCATAAAAAAAAGTTTAGGAAAAATTTCGGAAGCCGGTCTTTTTAAACCTGTAGCAGTTTGGACAAATGGGTCTAAAGACATAAGACTTTTGTTTGTCATTATGCTTCTAGAACAAAGTAAAGGAAGAGGAACATGCAGCTCTGGATCTGCAGGCTGCAGACGCTGATAACCCATTTAACATTCACAATCTGTAGCATTCACCTCTGTTCACCAATACTTAAAAAGTACACATAGTTAACCCTTCATTACACAGTGCTTTTGTAGGTCAGGCTCCAATTATGTATCACAAGATAAAATGTCTATTGCAATTTTAGAAACCTGCCTCCATGCTGGGCTTTTGACAGAGCACCACATGAGCAGCAGATGATATAAAATCTGTGTTGAATCATCGTTGTCTGGACTGGTTGTAAGTTGCAGCTGAACGATATGCCACTCATCTGAAGTGCTCACATGACACCCACATGCAGATGTATATTTATGAGTATAGTACATCTACACCTGCTGCCAATTAGCAGTAGCTTTCCTCCGTCTGAGTACAGATCGCTTTTGAAGTATCTCCATAATGCGTGGAGCTCCTTGCTAATAACAGTTTCCATTTGGATGATTGAGTAGTTAAATTTGACACATTGGCTGATTCTTTTTCCAATTCTTCTTCTTTCTAGGACTTAAAATAGTATTTCATTAAATGTGTGACAGGCTCCAGATGTGTCAGAAGGCGCCTTTGCAAGAAGATGCTTGTTGTCCTACGTCATTTAGTAGCCGTTCTGTCTCTCACATCTCTAACAGCTTAACTTTGTGACTGCCACCATAAGGCATCAGCGCTTTAGACATCATTATGGTGCCCCTTTTGATCAGGGTCACATTGATTTCTTCAAGTGAATCTCTCCTCATTTTTCTTTCACTTCCAAATTAGCCTAAAAACATATGCCATATATCTATGAATATTAAGAAGTCTGAAACTGAAATACATACACATTAGGTTTGTTTGATCAACTACTGTCATGTTTAAAGTGGGTGCTAATCTGCAGCAATAAAATTCAGATTGTGCCAAACAAAATACGTGAGTCTGGCCATTTAGAAAATATTTTGTGGAAAGTAGCGAGGAGAGAATGGTGAAGCTGCAGAAGAAAAATAAAAGAGAAATACACTTAAATAAATATTGAATTTGTTAATTAAAAGGGCTGACGATGTGTAGCAGATAGCTTGAAAAGCAATGTGTCAAAAAGTCATAATTTAAAAATGAAAAAAAAGAGTTATAATTACGTTTTGCTAAGACATAATGAAATATAAAACATGGTGCTAAATTCAATTTATAAAACTTGATGAGGATAAGAAAGAAATATAACAAAGAAAGGAAACACATATTCAAAAAGATCCCAAAGGTGAAATTGCAAAATTAATCAAAAGGTACAAAGACAATACCAGCATAAAGACAGAGTGGGGTTGAACTAAATAAAAAATTATAAAAATTCAAACAAAAGGAAAGAAAGCAGAATTCTCAATACAACACAAAATCAACTAAAAAGCATAAATTAAATAACAAGTCATGATTTTAGGATTTAGTGATGCAAAAAATAGACACCGGTAATTAAAAATGAACTAACAGTTTTGAAGGGTTATTCATAATTCACAAATCCAGTATCCACAGAACTTAAGTCTATAAACACTTGCCTGAGCAAGATGAGCAAGTTTTAAAAGTTTGAAAAACTACCTTAAAAGTACAGTGTGGTCTCCCTAGAGACCAACTACTGTAGTGAAAATGCAATTTGGACAATTACTGGACCATGAGAAGTTCCATAAATAAGAACATAGTTTTAAAGTAAAAATAAACATGCATGTGGTCCTGTAAAATATCACATAAAATAGAGCTTATTTCGAAAATAATCTTTGTCTGACCACAGTCATGTTAAAGACAAACCAGGGTTAATTATTATTCCACAAAACAAGAGGTAGATGAGAACTAACTTAAACACAGAAAAAAGTGGTGCATGTTTTATTGAGTGGGAAGTTGTTCTTTTCAATGTCTGATTCCTGCAGACAGTAAATTATACCGAGCTAGTTCAGTTCACCTTCTAATCCTCATATCACACCATGCTAGAGCTCAAATCCATCTTTTTCAATAACACTGCATTAAACTCTGCTCCATGCTCACAGCATTTATTACTTACATCTTTCATATCACTGTGGTTTCACATAGCTTTATTAATCTGAATCCTTTTCTGTTAACAAAAACACTAAAATGTTGTGCACAAATTTCCAATATATAATATGCTTATTTTCAGAACAAAGCAGAAATGCAAGAAAATATAAACCCAGCAGTTATTTTCAGCAAAATGTCAGAGTCTCCTCTAGAGATTTAAGGTGTTGCTTATCAGTTGCCTTATTATAATGTTTAACTCCTGAAGACAGAACTATGTGCTGAAAAGCGCCACCCATGTATTGTCTGCGCATTTAAAATGAGAGTAAGTTATTGATATTAGCCTGAAATGAGTGCTTTAGGTTTGACACCAAATTGCAAAGGTTAGGTTGCCCTGTTTTGTTGACAATTAGCTAATAAGGAATACTTGGCATTCTGAGTATTTAAGGGTCTTCCAACACTTTTTTGGGTTGTTATGATGACAGAGCGACAGACAAGAGGTTTAGGATTTGCGAGAACCACCGGGTTTTCGCTCCTACAGGTTCCAGAACTAAATTGGTGCTAGTTATTTCTGTTTCCACCATTTGAAGTGCAGGTTCTGGTACCAATAAACTAGAAAATCTTTTGATTCCAAAGTATTGCCAGGGGAAAAGACCATTTTTATCAGAAGCCGAGTCGGGCTCATGGAGACCAATAAACATGCCACTCGTTTTGTTTTCCATTTTGTAATTTAAGACAATTATAAAAATACCAATTTTAAACATTAATAAAAAGTTTAATTATGTCTGGAATAGCATGATCTAATTGTCTCTTATGTATGCTTTTAAAACATTGATTCCTGCTTCCATTTTTTTAACGCAACTGGTACTGATCAGTGATTGGCTGGTTGAGATTGGGAAGCTTTTGCAAACGCCACTTGTTGTTTACACAACTTAATGAATTTAAGCTGATGATAATAGGAGAGCTGTTTGCAGGGATATGTAAGGCATTTCATTTCAGTATGCAAACCATGTCTCTAAACTGCAAGCAACCACAGTTTAGAGTAAAAGAGATAAGATTAAATATTCACAAACTCTGTGCCTGCCATGATGTGTATTAGTTGATAGTGGACCCAAATGCAGAGCAGCAGAGATGTTGAGTTATGAAGCATGTTATGAATTTAATGAAAATATAAGAACAAAAACTTTTTTTAAAATCCATGGGTATGCAAGGAGTCAGAACAAAAACTAAACTACACAAGAAGGAAACTAGCAAGGGGACACAAGCAGAACACTGGGAGGAACGAAGAAGAGACAGGAGTAGACGAAAGGATCAAGCAAGTAGTGACTGAAAATGAGAAGCTTAAATACTGAGGAGGTTGAATGCTGAACAAAAGACCTAGGCTGGTGAGCTAACTGATTGCAAGGAAACAGGAGGCTGACTGAGGATAGGGAAAGAAAAAGTGGCACAGGGGATGAGAGAAAGTACACAGGGGATCAGGAAATAATTCTAAGACCAAAAAATAACCAGACTAAAGAAACCAAATAAAACTAAAGTAACAAAGAATAGCTACATGAAATAAACATAACTAGAAACACTAAGAACTGAACTACAGTAAAACAGGAACAAGACAGATCTAACAAAAATAACAGAGAAATAAACAAAAACCAAAACCAAATCAAACAAACCCCAGATATGACAGTGCCATAGTGATTCTGTGAGAAACATTGCTAACAATTCAACTTTGGTTTAAAAACTGTGTAGGAGAATACCTTATCTGGCTAGTCATTAGTTGAAAATGACTCCAAAATTTAAATATGCTTTTATGTTTTAAATTGAGTCCAGACAAAGGGGCTATTTGGAAGACTTAAATGTGTCCACACAGCATTTGATCATGCTTCTGTGTCATTAGGGGCATGACAACAGGATAAAAATTGGATTTAATATGGACACTTACCACTTGGACTAAATATTTATACCTTCATAAAGTTCTTGAAAACATGGTTTGAGAATCATGAAATCTTCAGTCTATTCTGAGCAAAGTGTTCTGTAAAATATTGCTAAAACTTTGCTATATTTGCATGTTACAAGTCTTCAGTGTCAGCTCCTCTGGTAAACTGGATATGATGTTACATTCTACTACTGCCCATTAAAAAAGCCAGAATACAAGCTTTATGAAATCAGGTTGACAAAAAAAATATATCAGCCATACTCTTTGATTGTGTAGCAGATTTTATTAAATGTGCTGAAATGCCCTTACAATGGATCAATTGTTTGAGTCAAACAAACCAAAACATTGCACGGAGGGAACCTATTCAGGGCAGTAATGGGTTTATGTCTCCCCTTGAAAAACCTTGTGCCACTAAGAATAAAGAAAATGCTTCATCTACTGTTTTTTTTTTCCTCAGCTGATAGAAATATGAATGCCTTAAACTGTACACATTCTGGAAAAAACACTCATACAGACATAAAAAAAAACCCACCATCTTTGCACCAGATACATACAGGTCACTGGGGTCACATCCTCTATCCAGAAGCCTTTAGGAAAGGTCATACAGTCAAATACTAATACCTTTATTTTGGTCCCTGAGGAACTCCTCCGTTTTATGAAATGGCTAAGTCAGAGTGCCCAAAGGTCAACCACTTTAGATGGAGAAACAGAGCATGAGGTCAGAACAGCAAATATGCCAACCAGATGCTCCCTCAAGGTTGTGCATCCGCTATCTTTGAGAGTGGGCTAATGTTTGTGCCTTTCAACAGACGCTGAGTCTTAAAGTTACTTTTTTCTTTTCTTTTCACTTTATGGGTCTTTTAACAGAGACAAAAATGTATTCATATTTTTTCAAATTTATTTTCTCTACTCTTTTGCTCACTTCTCTCGCTTTGCCTCCAGCTCATGACGCGACAGTCTGGAGGAAATGAGAAGAATAAGAAATATCTCAACTATAGCTTGTTGTGATAAATGCAGCAGGGATAGAGACGACACGAAAACAGATCACAAAAGCACTCCGGAGAGTCGATTCAAGTCTATTTTCTACTTTTTGTTTCTCTTTCTTCCATGAAAACAGCACAGGGGCTGATTTAGTTTGGATTTAGCATGAATTACCCTGGCTTAGATCCTGTTAGTGCCGATAAAGCCCCAAAATGTCCCCCTTGTATCCTTATCCTTTCTATGAATATTCAACAGCTCACTCTCATCTCACCATTGTTTTCTCATTTGTACTGGTATCTGACAGCACTGGTGATAATGTGTTAGGAGAAGATGTGGAAAGGGGAAGTGGCATTGATATATGATCCGATAGGGCCCTCGGCGACATGCTTCAATGGACTAAAAGGAGCCTCATCTCTGAACTCAATCGGAACGTGGTAGAAATTCATTAAAGTTAAAACGACTTTGATTTATTATCTTGGAGATGATTAGGTCGGAGAGATTTGTTGTCTCAAGCAATATCCGTCTGGAAACATTTAAAGTGGCAGTTTTTAATATGGAAGTCACTCAAGTGGCATCCTCCAACGCCATTGCTTGTTTTCTTAGGGATTAGGTGAACAAACAGACAGGACTTTTGAAAAATTCCCACAGTGGGTTCTAGAAACGTTAGAGAGGGCCGTGCATCTGTGCCGACTCTTGATAAGAAACTGCTGCGACGGGAAAAGCCGAAGTGCCATGAGTGTGCGCACGTAGTGACTAAATCGACAAAACTTGAGTGCGTGTAGGCGTGTGTGTGTGTGGGATCAGTAAAGCGGGGCAGTGGGAGAATAACCACGTTAGTGTGCGAGAGCAGAAAGGCTACATCTGTCACTCTGCATTTTCTCACATGCATTTTGACAAGGCCCACGAGCCTGCCACAATAACCCGGCAAACTCTGCTGGCTGTCAAAAATGCACACATATCTCATGCCTCACGTAGCATGACAAACGGAATGAAGCTCATTCACTGTTCAAGGGTAAAAAGTGCAACTGTAGGTGTAGCTCATGAGGGAGAAAGTGTAAGTATACATATCTGAAAGTGTGACTGTGGTACTACAGATTTTTTGCAACTGAGTGTGCCAGCTCATTTTGTCTGTGTGTATACAGCATCTGTGAGCGTGCGACTCCTCTGCTCCAGCTGGCATATAAAATGACAGTGAAGCATTTCCTCTGCCAGATTTGGTGCTGTCGTTCTTTCTCTCAAACCTCATTTCTCTTTTTTTGTTTCCTCCGCTCTCCTCACCCTCCATGGCCCCATAGCCAGTGGCCATATGCTCAGCCCTAAATCCAGGCACAATGCCAGACCGACATACAAGTCTGTAACTGTGTAATATACTCCGAGGGATCTCTAAGAAAGTAGATGGCAAAGTCTGGGAGAGATGAATATGCCAAAGACTGCAAATCAGAGCACTGTTTTTGATTTGCACTCTAAATCAACATGGTTTTCTTTTAGTAATTCATTTGTGCTTTTCAGTAGTTAAAGAAGTTTATAATAAATTGAGTTATTTTCTACTTTTTTTTCCACACTTGAAGAATTTTTCTACGTGTGATGACCTTATTTGCAACCTTGCTGCAAGCGCTTGCAGAACTTATATTCAGTCCTCTAAGTCTATTATATGGAGACAAGATAGTGAAGCCTGCTTGCTCCTCCACCAAGATACCCTTTCTTGCCGGTGTCACTCTTGTTTTTTTTTTTTTATTCTGCTTTGCAGGAGAAAAGCAGAATTTAGATAAGAGTTGGCAAGAAAATAAAATTTTTCACCAGTGTGTAAATCTCACCATTGGGTAGCTGTGGATAATGCAGTTATATATTATGTGTGGACATGTACTGGCAAAAACTTGAAGTTGTTAAACTTGATGTCTTAATTAAATGGCTACAACTTAAGTGAACCTAAGTTTATTAGGTGTCTAGTTACAATTTATTGATACTGAATTAAGTCCAACGTTCAGCAGGTGGACAAAAAATTTATGAGAATAAATATTCTGCTAGCAAAAATAAAATCACATGCTTATAAACAAGGTGCTGCTCATGTCTGACAATAATCAAGTTTTAAAAAATTCAAATTGCAATATTTAAAACATGGTGCATTCAGACATACTTTAAAGACAGATCTGTTGGCACCCATTGAAAAAAAGATTGAACAAAACCCTGAAAAGAAATTTAGATTTTAATTTTCTAGTGTATTTTCACATCTATTTTTTTGGAAAACTCCTACCATCCATTCTACTACATTTATTCAATGATGAAAAAAAAAATGTTCAGAATTAATTTTTAACAAAATCGCAAGAAGCACATCCCTTGGTACACCTAAAAACACATTTGAAATTAGAGTAATTGAAGCATTGTGATTTATAGCAGAGGTCCCCAACCCTGGTCCTCAGGGCCCACTGTTGTGCATGTTTTAGATGTTCCCCCACTCCAGCACAGCTGATTCAAACCATACCAAGCCTCCGATTGCTGCAGAAGCCCCTTAATCATCCATTCATTTAAACCAGGTGTGCAGCAGCAGGGAAACACCTAAAACATGCAGGACAGTGGGCCCTGGGGACCAGGGTAGGAGACCTCTGATTTATAGTCTTTGTGCAGTTTAGTGGTATTTCAAGGTTTTTCTAATTGGCAATGTTTTTTTGTTTTTTTTATGTTGTTGTGGTTCATTTATTTTACCTGTTGGTCTTGTATGCTGGGCAAGAACTCAGTGCCCAGCCAACAGGATGGTAAAGGAAGTAAAGAACCTTATTAAAAAATAAATAAATAAATAAAATAAATAAACAAACATTCTGTGAATTATCATCAGGAATGTTAATGTGTGGATTGTGATAAACTATTGGGACTTTAATGAGCACTTTGGTTAAAGGAGACTAAATAAATGCTTATTATCAACAAACTTTGAGTGGATCTGTTGTGAAAGAACAGATTACTTTGTGGAAAGCAGTTAATGGCAACAGGCAGGTATAGTGGAGAATCTGTAATGCTATTAAAATAAATACATTTTAACTTGATATTAAGTTAATTTTGCTTTCAGACATATTTACAAGGCATTCCAGTAATTGATCAGCTTCTATTTTAGTCATATTTTTCTCCTGCACTGGTATCAATCGATCGAAGGCAATGTTTTTTTTGTTTTTTTGTTCCCCAGGAAAAATTATATTCCTAAATATTTGGCCCTCCTCTGTGCACCAAAAACTAAGGCTGTGCCTTTTTGGTTACACCTCCTAAGATGTGAAATATCCATTTCCCTAGAAATGTTCTCTCTTGGATTTTTAATTTCTTCTTAAAACTCATCTTTTTACTTTGACCTTTGACACTTTCTCAGATACTTGTTTTTACACAGTTTTGTTTATTGTTTGTTCATTTGTTTGTGTTTTTTATATGATTGCTCTTCTCCATGAGCAATCATAGATAAGCTCACTAAGGTTTGCTTCTGAGTGAACTCAGCCTTATAAAATAAGGCTTTTACCCGGAATGTTTTTCAAAACAATATTTTTTGTCATGCATCCCCAATAAAACAAACAAAAAAACTAAAAACATTTTACTATAGAGGTAGCAGAAAATAAAAGCATCAAAACAGGCCTGTAAGCTCAGAGTAAGACTAAGTGCATGTCTTTGCTGTAGGACTGTTTTGTGTGCAAGGGAATAAATGAGTGCATGAGTGCTGCAAGTCTAGTGACTAATTATGAGCCTTCAGGTCTAAAGGAGTAATGCAGGAGTCTGCGGCAGCAATTTAATCATCGGCTTCAACAGATTAGATCCACAGATGTGACATTAGTGAAGATCAAGAAGAATGGAAGCTTTTCAACCCACTTTAATTTGTTGGTTCAATTGTAATTGCATTTTAGTTTTTTTTTTTCAAAACTCTTGTTTCATATGGCAATAGTTTTTTTGTTTTTTTTTGTCTTACGTGCATTTAATTTTGTTAAGGTTGTTTAACAACCTTAACAAATACTGTAAGCCTAATCAGTGAACAGTTAGTTACATCTTTAATTTGCGTAAAAATTATTTCAACAAGCATCCATCTCTTGAAATAAAGAAAATGTCTGCTGTTTGTTTTATGTTAAATAGTATTTCCTTGTATAGCACTTTATCTTGTCAGGAGGATTCCAAAACTCTTCACACACTAAGAGAGGTAACCTACATTGTAGCTACAGCTGACCTGGGACAGGATGACAGAAGTGAGGCTGCTTGACGATCAGTGCTGTCATCAGCAGACAAGGCAGGTGAAATGTCTCACCCTAGAACACAATGAGTAGCACTAATAAGTAACATATAAGTAAATCAAATAATATTGGGTAAGAACTAGTTGCCCCTCCCCTTACAATCAGAATGTTGTCACCTGCTTAGGTGGTTAAAGAGAACTAAGGGACCTAGGACTCTTTTCTTTGTGGCACTCTAGCAGCTGATCCAAGGCAACAGGGAACTTATAAAACATGAAAAGTTATGTGTTGCATGTTAGCTACCAATGTAGCAAACCAACAAATAAAGTTAACTAAATGTGTGCATTACAAATATTCAACTGTCATGGCTTAAAAAAATAAGGATTTTAGTTGAAAATGAAACTTTAAATTGCCCAGTTATCAACAATATATAAAAACATCTTAGCAATGACATATAAGTGGTAGTAAATAAGAGTTACCAATCAGGCACTAGTATTTGTTTTCCTCCATTGTAACATATGGAGTCACAATGGACTTGCAGACTACAGTAGCAATGAGCACTATAAATAAAACTGAACAACAAAAATCAAGCCATTTAACTGTAAAATTGGTGAACATTATAATTTTTTCTAAATCTGAGGACATGGCTAAATGAACTGCTTCTTAATGGTTGGGCATCGGTCTATGAAAAAATATTGCAAGCGTCTTGGTGTCTTATTCACCAGTGCTGATGGAGTGAAAAATAAATAGAAAGATTAGGCCTTGTCCTCAGCTATTGCTATGGATCACATCCCAAGAACAAGATCCAAGATACAAGTGGCTCAAAAGAGATTTCTATGTAGAATGGCCAGGCACAGTTTTAAGCACAGGGTGAGGAGCTCTGTCATCCAGCATGAGGTTGGAGGAGATCAGCTCCAATTTCAGGTCTTCTGTACTTCAAACATCAAAAGAAGCCTGTCGAAATTGTTTGAGCATCTGATCAGGATGTCACGTAGGTGCCTTCCTTTGAGGTTCTTTTTAGGCATTTCACACTGGATGGAGACTATGGGGAAGTCTCAGAACTTGTGGGAGATATTTTGAATCACTTCTAGACATCTCACCTGTCCATTCTCACCTTGTAAAAGTAGATGGCATTGGATCGATTCATAGAAACATTGTGACTTTAACAATAAGGTCAGTCAGTATATCTTGCCATGGCTGGTGTGTTGTTCATGGCTTGGAAAGATAGATTAGAGCTGTGCTTTGCCCTGATTTCCCTTATCTTTTAATCCCTTGAAAGCAGAAGATAAAGGAAATTCCACATCTGATTGTCAATGAACCTTCTGCCTCGGTAATCAGAGGGTTAAATTCATTGATTTTATACATGAATTTAGTCAAACACTGAAGCATCAGTGCACCTTTGCTCCATGCAGTCTAACAAGGATTCAGAGAAGTCTCTGAACAGTACAAGAAGTGCAACACTGGCAGTTTTCTCCACCGGTTCTTCTGCTTGATCAGCAAGACCAAGAGAGAGAGAAAAAAAAGCCTGTTGTGTATCATCTTTCCCTCAGAGTTCCCAAACTAGGCCTCTACTCCGGAGCAGAAGCCCAAAACATTCTTAGACACCTTTGTGGGGGAACCTCTTGTTCTCTGTGCTCATTTGCTGAGGAATCTTCAATGGCAAATTACTGACATCAAGACACAGTGACATGAGACAGCACACAGAGAAAAGGGGAGAAAGAGGAGTAGGTCACCTCACTGGGGGAAAAGCAGAGAACTTTTGATTCTACTTCAAGATGCCAATTAAAGTCAAAACTGCAGCGGATGTAGTCAAAAGGAGGATGACAATGAGGATAATGATGGAGGTGATGAAGATGATGTTGGCATGGGTGAAACTGCGTAAACGCTTCCCACTTTTTGAAGGAATATGAGTGGGAGTTGAGCTCAGCATATGAGAGTAGGTGAGGAGAATGAGCTTTGAAAAAAACTTCAGAGTGTTACAGTAGGAAAAGAGGAACAAAACACATGAGATATGTTATTTTTCTCACTGGCATTCACCTCAATGGATTCTTGTCTTTTAGAAGATTTCCATCTCAAACCCACTTCTGTCATGGGCGATGACATTCGACTCCATTTGGCTGGGAAGGTTAAATCGACAGATGTTGGTAAGAACATAGTATTTTTGCTAGATTCCTCTGAAACATCTTCTTTTGCCCCTGCTATCATCTTCCTTGATTTCAAAGATACAGTGTTCCCTGAAAAGAATGGGAATAGAGATCAAATCTGAGCAAGGTATTACAATTTAAATACGTTTGTTTGCATTTTCTTAAAACTTCCCTGCACGACTTCTGTTCAGAATTAACTTAACTCTTAAAATGATGCGGCATAAGAAGATATTTTTCATCATGAATGAACTGGATAACAAAAGTTAGGACTGGATGAGTAAGAGAGAGGTTAATAAATAAACACACAAGCCCTCACTTACTATTTTTTTATTTTTTTATCCCTATCTGGTCATTTACCATTCCCTTTATTACCTTAGAAAGTCTTGACTGTCTTCTTGTACTATTTTCTTCTTAGATTATTTAGATCTATTTTTCTTCTTAGAGTCAAAAGGAGTCCGAAGGGGCTGCAGCGATCCACAGCTTAAGAAGGAGAATATGTTGAAAGAACAAATGTTATTATTGTACAATATAAATATGGCCTTCATGGGAGTATGGAAAGAATCAAAGCCATTATTGAAAGAAAACAATAAGAAGAGCAGTTTGCAAATTATAACAAGTTGTAACTGTTGCAAAATGTGGTTCTACAGAGTATTTTGAACTGGATACAGATATACACCTGATTTTTCAGTTTTTAGTAAAAATATCTATATATTTTTATAGCTCCTTTACAAATATGAAATGTCCCTTTACAAAAGAGGGCATTCAATTGAACTATACATATATTTCAAGTGATCTTAGTTATCACACAGCATATTAAGTTCTGTTCATTATTAAAGTTAGTTTAAAGCATTTTCTTGATACACCAGATTGTATCAGGTTGCTGGTTTTCAGCAATTATTTCTAATAAATCTATGTCAATTGATCAAAAATAAATTATCAGATTAATCACCCTCTGCATTGTGATTAATCACAATTAATCACTATGCCTAACTTTGTAAGCTTGAAATAAAAGTATGCATTTTGTTTTGTGATTCTTGCAGAAATGGCGTCCCTCTTTCTGCCACACTCAAACCAATTACAATGCAATCAGTTATCTGATTTTTTTACTTATTTATTTTTTTCTTTTTTGTTGTACTCAACAGCAACTAAGGGAAACTTACCCCACTACCCATGCATACAAGTAGTAGCAAACTGGCAGATAATATATTTATTTTCTGGTTCTTGGTGCCCCAACCCTTTCTGATGTCGCCCTGGGCAACTGCCCATATAGCCAGAAAACTTCTTTTGTATGCATGTTTTCAAAAGAAATCTTTTAAGATGTTTTGCCTCATACCAAACATGTCTGAAGATTCTCAGTTTTCCTATTTTTTTATATTGCGAAGTGTCCCTCTCCATTCATTTCCTATGGAACTTGTGAGATGAGGTGACAGTTGCTTGTCCTCATCCATCAATGCATCGTTGACCTAAATAAAACACAAATATAAAAACAATACATAATTTTCCTTCAACTTCACACTTGTGCGCTATTTTTTTCTTGCCTTAACACATAATATTTCACCAGAAACTAAATGGTTTAAGATTTAATCTACTTCTGAAAGATGCTGTACTTCTATTTTTGGCAGATTCTATAAGTGAAAAGTACACAAATGCCTGTGCAGAAAGTTTTTTTTATTTTTTTTTTATTAAGTTAATCAAATTTATTAATAGAGTTCATGAAACACAGAGGCAAGGTACTCAGGAATATATTATATTCATTAGACACATGATGAAATGTAATGTTTGCTGCTGGTTTCTCAATTGGTGATCTTGTGATGTTTTTATGTCTTTTAATTTTGTATATTTATGATGTAAAACTTTGAACTGCCTTGTTGCTGAAATGTTCTATACAAATAAACTTGATTGATTTATTTACTTTCATCTAACACCCAACTTTGGAAAAACAATGTGAGATTCAACCTGAACATTGGAAGCAAATGTTCCACCAAAATATGACTCATCTCTGTACTAGGTTTCATCAACACAATATTATTAAGTAAAAAGAATAATGATTTATGATAGATAGCGTGGATTTCTGTTATAATATTGAATAACAAGCATAATGACAATGGCAAAAAGCCTTACAAACATCAGAAGATGAAACAGAAAGGAAATAACCGAGTGACAAGCAGAAATATGGGTTCAGACAACAGAGACTTATGAGGAAGGAGACATATAAGCTGCATCTCCTCTCCATCACTGAGGATGCAGTGAGAGCACTGAACGACAGATGGGCTGATGGCCTCGGTAAGGAATGAGAGGGGAGTGGTATAAACGTACGGTTATGTTTCACATGGCTGGAGGAATTACTCTGGGTCTCATCATTATAACAGACAGCTTTCCAATGATTGGGCAGCCAGGAATCATTCCGAGAGCAGGAAGGCAGTAGGCAGATGGATTGCTGCTTTTACGATCAAGACATTTTGCCACCCTGGTTGCATTATTGTGACGGAATGCTATTACAGCTTACATATTAAATTCCCTGCTATACAGAGTGAGTTTTTTTTTTTCTCCCTTTCTCCATCTAATACTTTATTTGAAAATAGCTTTTTCCTGTTCTGTTGAAAAGACTTTAAGGTCCACATTGTTGGCAGCAGCTCTGCACTGCACAACAGAATGAACCTCCTCATTTGGTAAATAGTCGCAACAAAAGCAGAAGAAATCTTGTAATAGTGCAATATTCATTGTAAATGCAAGTCCTGGCTGCTGGAATATCAGGATGCTTAAAGTTCAAGATAAACTTTATTTGAAATCTTACAAAAAAGGCTAGTTGTCATTTTGTTGGCTTGGATCTTATGGTTAAAGTAAGTGTGAAAAGAAGATGACAGAAAGAACAAACTAACGTTTTGGCTGGTATTTTTTTTGCACTATCTGAGTCATCACACTTTGTTCTTACAAACTTTTTCTAATTAATTCAGGCAGATTAATCATTTTATCTTTGCAGTAGGTTTACTAGCATGCTGTGTATGTACTAATAGGTTTTGTTCCAGTTATTTCTCCAAGGTCTTTTCTGGTAAAAGAAGGTGATGTATTTTCAAAGCCAACAACAATCCCCCCCCCACCACCTCCCATACCTCTAACATACTGCATTTTAACAATGGAAACCACATTCTTTCAAATGAACTCACTTGCTATGTGTTTAATGCACAATCTATGTTGAACAAAGACTTGTTTCTCACCTTTGCAAAACACCTTATTCAACAAAAAGAGGTTTGATTGAAATAATTCAAAAGATAAATCGTGATATGAAAGTCACTGAAAACTATAACTGTATTTACAGTTGCCTTAGTAACTTGCAAGGTCATTGCATGATTTGAAGAAAAATATTCTTTTGTTTCACTTCTGACAAGCAGATGGGCTCAGATTGTTTTTAGCACTCCCTTACTTTCCAGTAACTTACCCTGTTTATTCAAATATTTAATAAATCATATTATCTTCTCAATCTTTCTTCATTACACAGCGTTCTACACATGTCCAAGGATTTTCATTTCCAGCTTTTCATATGGTACCCAGAAATTAATGGCTCATGCCTTTTGAAATTGAAACTGAAAAGTTATCTTGACTTTCTTATAATACCATAATTCCTAGGTGTTGTTGTAGAGCAGTACATGCTATTTAAAAAAAATTGAAAATGAAAAGACAAACAAAGCTTCAAAATTTGCCAAAGAAACATGCTTCTGCTGGATAAGTCACTGCATTAACTTTACAAGTATTAAAACTCCTGATATTTGTGGTGCGAATTTGTTTTCAACCCCATGAGTCAATGCTCAGAACCTTTCCGTCATAGCAACTACAGCTTGAGCTCTTTTGAGGTATCGCTCCATCATATTCAAACATCTAGAGACATTCTTCAGACTAGGTGGAGGGTGTCAATAATTGGCAACTTTTAAGTTTTGCCAAATGGTCTTGGATTGATTTTAGTCTGGTCTTTGATTGTGCCATTCTTACACATTAAGAATGGCACAATCTATAAGTTGTCAATAATTGGCAACTTTTAAGTTTTGCCAAATAGTCTTGGATTGATTTTAGTCTGGTCTTTGATTGTGCCATTCTTACACATTAATATGCTTTGCTCTTAATCGCTTTGTTGTAGATCTTGTATATTTGGACTAATTTCCCTATTGAAAGGTGAAGCTAAGTTTTACACTCAAGTCCATCGTACCTCTAATATGTTTTATTCTGACTCTGTGTATAAATGGCCTGCTAAAAGAAGTGTGATTTGCAGAGTTTATTTTTACTTGATGTAAAGCATTTGGTATCATCTGACCATAGTCTTACTTTACACATCTCTTATTGTACTCTACATAGCTTTTGACAAACATCAGAAACCAGATTTGTGGAGAGCATCACTAATACGTCTAACCAGAACTGAGCATCTCTACAGCTCATCTTCTCTGATAAATCCTCTCTCAGCTTGTTAGTTTAGGTGGATATGCACCTAAACTAAGGAAAGAGTAACAGATTTTCATTTTCTCTTTCCTTTTTCAGATGATGGGATGCTCAAAGCTCATGATGTGGTGTTAAAATAATCATGCATTTAATGTTTCGACAATTTTATGAATGATCCATATGGTGTGTTCCTTGGTCTTTGCTTATTAATGTTCTCTAGCGAACCTGTGAGGCCTTTGCAAACTAGTCATATTTATAGTAAGATCAAATTACACACAGTTTCAATCTTATTACTAATTTAGTGACTTCTAGTAACAGATGGTTCATTGGATTTAATTGGGGTGAAATGAAGCGCTAAAGGACCTGAATAAGTATGAGCACTACATTTTTAGGTCTATCATCTATAATCATTTAACATTTGATAAAAACACTGATGTGTGTTTGTAGCATGATAAAATCTGAAAAAGTTAAAGTTGTATAAATATTTTTTCAAGGCATTGTACGTACCTGGAAATGAGATAAACTGAGCAAACCAAGAAATCACATTTATGTAAGTATTCACAGCCTTTACTTTGTTGGTCCACATTTGCCAGCAATTACAGCTCCAAGTCTCTTTGAATAATGCCTTATGGTTAGCACATCTACCTTTAGAAAGTTCTGCGCATTCTTCTTTTTCAAACTCCATCAGATCAGATGGGAGAACAAACCCCAAAACATGGTGTCAAAGATGACACCAGACCAATTCTTTCATGGGCTGAGCCATGAAAGAATTGGTCTCAATAGAGACTCTAAAGGAGTACACCGGCCACCAGGAATAAACATACGAACAGAATGTGAAGCAGCTGTGAGGAAAATTCAACTAATAAAATCAGCATGAGATGGTCACAAGACATTGACAAGCGTCTACTGAAGCTCACATGAAAACTCTGAAAAGATAAAGGACACAAATGAAATAAAGAACAAGGTCCTGAGATTGTATAATGCTACAAAGAAATGACATGAAAGAAAGCCAGTGAAAGAAATGGAAAAAGATATGAAAAGAAATACAACAATAAACAAAAACGAGAAGTAAACCTTAGAAATGAGACTAATTTTCGCACCCTCAACCCAGGTTCAAGTACAATGACTCTTTTCAATATAATGGCATGGCAGCGTGTTTCAAAGTGCTTCATAGTTTGCTCAAATATGAATGTCTTTCATTTCCCAACAGCGTCAATACAGAGGAGCAGGAGCTGGAAAAGGAAGTTTAAAAAGTGCACAGATGAAAAAGGAAAGAGGTAGAAGAAAGAAGCAACAACAGAAGTAAAGGGACCGATTTGAAGTAAAGAAAAAAGAAACACAGAAAAAAAAATCGACCAGAACAGAGAACAAGACGGGGAAAAAAGTGAAAGAAGAAGAAGAAAATCATAAGGCTAAAAAAAATAACCATTAAAAAAGAGACAGAAAAATTGGAAGCAGGGCAGCAAAGAAAATGCTACCCTGTCTCACATCGAAATTGGTCCATTGTGCAAAGCATAATAGTTGTACAATAAATGCTGCAAAATTGTAACACTGCCTCACGGCAGTTTGTGAAAATGTCACAAAACGAAATGTGCTGATGGGAGTCTTAGGACACAATTTTCTCCTAGAGCTTCTCTGCATTTTGTGAAACTATCAAAGAATTTGGAAAAATATATGGAACTGGTGAAAAGAAAGGTATAGCAGAGCAGCGACACATTAATCTCATCAGGCACATGAAAGTATTTTCCATGTCCAAATTGTTTTTAGTGCATTTCTGTTGCAATATATCATATTTTAATTACTTCATGAGGCCTTAGAATAATATTTTTTTATTTGGCAGTTTTGTCATCTTCATGGATTGGAGTAGGAAATTGAAAAATGTGACTA
>CAEFZX010017395.1:0-18783 GCA_903066825.1 Alfaro cultratus
CATGAATGATTTTCTCTAAGTAAACTCTGGAGACCATTTGTCTAATCTTAGAAATATTTTTTAATTGAAAGAAACAACTAAAAGATTTCTCAAACATGCAAGACAGAATCAAAGAATCAAAGCAAACTACAGGTATGTTTTTGATAAGGGAATATCATAATAACATGATATAAGCTCAAAAAAGTCTATTTTACATATTACCATTATTATTTTAAGGTAGCCTTCTATAGCTTGTTTATGGGAAATTATGAATTGCAAGTGTCAGGCCAGACACTGATGTTTCGCTCTCCCCTTTATGTCATGCCTAATATATATATATATATATATTTTTTTTATTTTTTATTTTTTTTTTATTATTATTATTATTATTTTTTTTTCTATTTTTTATCTGGCTGAGATCAAGATTGCAGGTCAGAACAGTTTTTTATTTTTATTTTTGGTAACAAGAGGCTCTCTGCAAACTGTCCCTGAGCTAATCTGAAAAAAACTAAAAAAAAAACCAAACAAAAAAACCAAACATGATGTTTGGAGGTTACAAGCTAGAATGCTGTCAGTTTTGGCTTTATGTGCCTCAGCATCCACTGATGATGTTAGAAAGGGCTGGATTGAGTGCTTGACTCGATATATTGTATATTAGAATAGACTGTTCACACATTTCCAGTTCAGTTACAGTGCTGCTGGTTTGGTGTGGTGAAGTACCTTAAGTCTGGCCTCCACCGAAGCTTTCTTCCGGGCTTCTCTCCTTCGGTACTGCTCCACTTTATCCAGCTGGTCGGACCTCTGCAGCATGCCGGCCACACGCTGCACTGCAGTCGCTACAGCCTCCCTGCTGGTCTCCTCCATGACGAATAGCTGGACCTACAGAGGGGGGGTTGAAATGCCTATTTGAGAATTTTGTCTCTTCCACGGGGATCGTTAACAGTTCAATCTGCTGGTAGAAAAGTCTCTTAATCAATGCAGCTACGTCCACTGAGAACACTCAGAAGACTCGATCTATCTGGAAACTCTGGATCTGATCAGCTGACCACAGCTGTAATAGCGTCAGCAGGTCATCGCCACCAACACCAGCAGAACATGATACTGGCTTGTAAGCGAAGGTGACGTAGATTGCCATAGAAAAATAAACAACAGCACAATTTGACTTTGTCAGAAAAACGTAACAAATCAACTGATAAATGAAGAAAGGCCATCTGAAGCTGTCATAGCATCGCTAAGCTAATTGGAGACACGAAGTTCTTGGTGTTTCTAAGCGCTTCTCTACAGGAACCAGCAAACATTCTTACCTCAGCAAGTTACAGAAGAAAATTGGTCTTTGTCTCTACAAACAAAACAACGTTTCACACATAAACTGTCTTTGTTGTATTGTTGTTAACTCCTCTTCCTCCTGTCAGCTTATAAACAACTTCTTCTTGTATTTATTGGCGGTTGGCAAACCGCTTTAAAAGTGGATTACCGCCACCTATTGGACTGGAGTGTGTAACTGACGATTAAGCAAGAAAAGAAAAATCATTTTCTTTTGATCAATCTGGTTTGTCTTGAAAATGCAAAGACAGATGGCTAGACACTGGTAATGTCTGTTTATCCTGCAAAGGTGACTGACAATGTCAGGATCAATGTCAAATTTATTTATATAGCACTTTAAAAACAGGTATAAAACTGCACCAAAATGCTGTCCAAGAAAGACAATAACACTAATTGATAAAACAGAGTATCAAACACTACTTCAAATAAAAGCAAAAGAAAAAAAAATTGTTTTAAGAAGCAATTTAAAATGAACCAGGCTGTGGGCAGATTTAATTTGGAAAGGTAAATTGTTCCATAGAAATGGAGCAACAACAGAAAAAGCCCGATCTCCTTTCCTCTTAAGTCGGGTCCGAGGAACTGTCAGTAATAGTTGATTATTTGAACATAGGGTTCTGGACACAGACTGAAATTTTAAAACGTCCTGAAGAAATAATATCTCTTTCATCATTATACTTTGGAAAAACAGTAAAACGTGTCCCAATGGTTGATTATTAAATATAATCTGCAATTAAGACTTGTATGTCTAGTTCTTAATAGAGCAATTTTCTTTACTTTCCTGGTTATTCTAACTTATCTTTAAATGTTGTGAAGATAACTTCAAGTAGCCTACTGATATTCCAGATCTGATATTTTGGATATTGAGGTGCTGAATATGCGTGTTTTAATGAATGAAACATTGTTACAACGCAAATCAGCCAATCATACCACAGCAACTAATGCATTTTGACATTTAGTGTGAAAGTATTTTTGGTGCAAAATTATTTGTGCTGTGTGAAACTGAAGAGAAAAATCTTATAGGAGTTAGTAATTGTATTTTTTTTAAGTCTTCCAGATAACAGTAGTTGCACATCTTCAAACTGTGTTGAGCAGCTGTACAGGTGTACGTACTAACAGTGATAGAGAAAGTGCTCAACCACCGTATACAAGGAAAATTACAAATACACAGACAAAATGTACTGTAGCAAAAGTAAATGTACCACTTCACTTGAGTAAAATTAAGTACTTATTTCCAAACATCCTGCAGTATGTAACTTTTATAAAATGTATTCTGGCCCAAAATCCTATTTTCATGTCTCCTCGACCCTTTTCTTTGTCTGCTGTTATCGACATGTTTCTGGCTGGGATCCAAAGACTTGTACCTAAAAACAAACTGATCTGAAGCTTATGTCCTAATATCCTTCAATAAATTCCAGGATTGAAAATAAATCTTGATACTGAGAAATAAATTATGTCTATAGGATAATTAATCAATATTAAGTACATCAAGATGCAAGAAAGACAATATACGCCTCAACTAACTGTAATGATGATTTGATATATGGCAAACTCCAGATATGATCAGTATGCTGTTAAAATGCATCATAAGATAAACCAAAAAATGGACTTCATACTGAAATGTCACTAGTATATTGTTCAGCAGAGATGTCTAAAGTGGCAATTTACAGCCCACTAGACTGTTTTTGTGCAGATCCCAACTGCATTCTGCGTGGTAGAAATATAACTCATCAGCACAGACAGTTGATGCAGGTGGAAACAAGTTAAAATCCTTTTACAATATGGTAAAAACGTATTTGCCTTTTAATAACCACACCTTGGTTTTATTTTTAATTAGACCATAACTAGGACCTTATTTGAAAACAAAAATTGTACTCCGTGTTCATCTAGACAACAGACTGGACTGGAAATGCAACAGCAAAGCCATCTATAATAAGGCACAGAGCAGCCTACACTTGTTGGGGAAGCTAAGATCTTTCATGGTTTGCAAGATGCTGCAGATCTTCTATAAGTCTGTTGTTGAGAACATCATCTCTTCTGTTATCTGTTGTATCAGCAGCATCAGAGCCAAGGACCTAAAAAAGCCCAACATCCTGATAAAGAAGGTTCTGGTGACAACTGTGAAACCTCTGGAGAGAAGGATGCAAAGGATTCTTCATTTCAACTTTATTTACTTAATATACACAACAAAACACACTCAGTAGAAAGGTACAAAAATATGTTACATTTCAAGTTTGAACAAGCCCTTTTAAAAACCAACTATTGTCTTGAGGCTGGTCAGTCAATACCGGGGGTTTCTTCCACCTGCAAAAGGAAAATATTAAACAAGTCCTCGCTGTCAAGTACAGACATCAAGAAACATCTCCATGTCAAACAATCCAGAGAAAAGCAAACAAGATCCTCACCTTTTGTTTTCCCTCCTCTACAATATCCACTATGAGCTTCCTGATGGTTAAACTGTCGCTCTGTGGGATAAAGAACAGTTCAAAAGAATATCCGGGAGCAAATCCTTCTGTCCATTTAAAGGGATGTAATCCACTTAAAAAAAATTATGTTGAACAAGTTGATAAAGAAAGCTGGTTGTGCTCTTGCTTTCCTGGAGATTAAGCTTCATAACATGATGAACCCTGAGCATCCTCTTATTTAGAGTTAATTAAGAGTGCAGTCCTGCTGTACAAACAAAGCTCTTCTTCAAAGAGTCATCTACAATGACTGAATACACCCAACAGTACGAGTTACAACACAAGTATTTTTGATTGAACTGCGCTATGACTGATATTTGTAAGATTATGAGGAACATATTACACCTGATGGAACCAAACGAGGATGCATTACCTTGACCTGTGCCCCTCCATTGTCCATTCTTCTTTCTCTGCATATGTCCAGTTCTGCCATCAATTGCCTTTTTTATATCTACAAGATAACACTCAAGTTTCAGTAATCTGTATATTATGGATATGGAAGTCAAAGTAAACCTTCATTACTAAATAAGAAAAGCACTACCTGAAGATTTAAAATGATGTCTTCTGTTTGTTTCAGTATTCTTCAGCTCCCCACATAAACAAAGTTGCTCCTGGAATTCATTACATTGGACACCACAGTCCACCAAAGTTCCCTTTGATGGGGACACTTCAGCTACATTTTGAACTAAAATCAGAACTTCATCATCTTTGATGTCCACTGCATTCTGGGAAATCAGCTGGATGGCTGATGAGGAAATTTCCTCTGCTGCAGAATCAAGGGACAGTTCTTCAGAGGATGAAAGGCTTTTCTGCTGCAGCTCTTTAATCAGGGTGTTCTGGTTTGGGCTTTGACCAGCCTCAGGTTCAGAAGACCTATTTTCAGTCTCATCCCTTTCAGCCGGAGTAGATGCGGCTTTTCTTGGCAGAGCTGAGGAAGGAGACAAGACATTCTTTTTTGAATGAAGCAAGTTTTGACTTTGTTCTGGTTTTACAGATTCAGATACATCCCCTTTAATTTCTGTTCCCGTCTCTCCCACAGGACTATGCTCCTCTTCTTGGATGCTGGAACAAAGACAACTTTCTGGTACTTGAACAGAGACACAGGTCGACAAGCTGCGCCCTCTCTTTTCTTCATTCATGAGGTTGTCATTTTGGTTAGAGAGTCCAACATTTCCAGCTTCCTCTGTCTCTTCATTAACTTTAAGTTCTAACATGCCATTTTGTAACAGCCACTCTCTAGTAGGGACAAAGGCAGGCAGAGACTCCACAGACCAAATGGATTCATTGGACTTTCTCTTCACCTGACAGCTACTAGCAGACATATGAGGTGCAACATCTGAGATCTTGTGTAGATATGTCCTATTGTAATTTTCAGTTTTAGAGTTGCTGGAGGAGAAATTTTGCAAATGCTGCACATCATCTATGAAGGTTAATGAATGTCTTTCTGAAAAGCTTACTTCTACAGGCTCCTCGTCTGTACTAGACTCCAGGAATGCGTCGATTGTAGAATAAGGGAGTCGAGGGCTTCTGAAGAGCATTTCACTAACTATTGGACTTGCTATTCCTTCATTAATACCAGTGCCAAGTCCTTTAACAGAACCAGTGTTTGTTTCAGTGGAATTGTGGGATAATGGTTTGTTGAGATCAACATCATGCTGAGAAGATGTCCAAATATCAGTATGGGACAACTCCACATCTGTGGTTTTCAGCAGCTCCGTTTGTGGTGTTCCACCGGCCCAGTTCATCAAATTGTCAGGAACAGAGATGCGCCTTTCTTTAAGGACCACATCGTCTTTCTGAGACGAGCTAGACATTGGAAGTAAACCATCTGGAGACCTTATCCTCATATTGTAATCCCCATCTTTAGAAAGTGAGTCAGGAATAGGCTCCTGGTCAGTAATAATTTGTGTGTCTTGCCTTGTGCTTCCAGGTGATTCAATGGCAGATGATGGAATAGGTTGTTTGTGAAAGTCTGTTATTACAGTGGTACTTGTGGAGGGCTCATTCACTTGCAAGTCTTTTTCTTCTCTGCTGGGTGACTTGCAGACTACCACCTCAGTTAAGGCTTGCTTGGGGGAACTTAAGGCTGGGGAGCATGGAGAATTTGAACGACTTCCCCTCCCAGAATCTGAGTCCATGTTATCCCCATGCATGCCTCTTTGTGCAGGCTCAGTTTGAACTTCAGAATTCACAGTTTCTCTTACAGGGATAAAATGATTTGGGCGAGTTCTTCGCATCTGATTAGGGTTCTGATGGGATGCACCTTGAGTGTGTAACTGTGGGTGGTGCAAGCGCCTGTAGTCAACTGGTTGAACATGAGGGTGAGGGAGAATATATCCTGGAGCCTCCATGTAAGGGGTATGGGGTAGTGGGGGAGGTGGTGCAATCATACCATAGCCTAGAAGATAAAACAAAAGTTTGTTTTTTGTTTTGTTTTTTTCCACAAAAATATTTTGCTGTAAAACAGAAGGAATAAAGTCTTTTTTGAAATTTATGGGTTAGGATCATTTATATAAATCTGAGACTAAATCTAACTTCTAAACCACACACACTTGCTAAAACAAGAACTCATTACTCACCCATGCTTGGGAAGCCAGCAAAGGGGTTATAGGAGAAGGGTACCGGCCACTGGTATTGAAGTAAAGGGGGTGGAGGTGGTGCAGGAATGTAGAAGACAGGACGGGCAAAGATGGGATGTTGGGCATGTGGGGGAAATCCCAGATCCTGAGCAGCGCTGTGTGGACCTGGATCCTGCTGTGCAAAGGATGCCACACCACTGCTGGAGTTCCTGCCATCAGGTTCACAATGAGCTGGAAGTGGTCTGTTATTCGCTGCCATATTCAGACTACAGGATTAGGAAAGTGGAATTAGTTGTGCAACACTGTTCTAGCAAATGAAAAATAAATTCCATCCTCTAGAGCATCATTACATACCCAACAAGGTCTCAAAGCAAAGAAGAATACTACTGGGGGGGGGGGGGGAATCAAACATTTTAAAACAACCAAGCTGTCTGTTGAGTCAGGTTTATACCAGCCCATTTAGCAAACATAAACTGACTTCATATGTTAAAACTTTTAGCTTCCCCAAAATATTGTGCATTTTAATTTGTCCGACATTAAGTTTAACAATTGAAAGCTGAATAAATGTTACGTTTTCCTTTAAAAATATGGCACATCCTCCTCCATTCCCCTTTATCCTATGTTTATGTAATACTGAGTAACCATGAACACTAAACTGCAATGACGACTTGAGCCATGTTTCTTGAATGCATATATCATATCTGGTTTTGTAATTCGATTATTAATGAAGCCTTTAAATTCCTGACCACTGTGAGTGTTCCATTGTAATATCAGAATTCTGTAACATTTTGAGAAGCCTCAGCTTCAGATCATCCTTCCTCATGTCTAAGTTCATCATGGATTTTTTCTCCATTAAAAAAAACTTTGTAGCTGCCTTTACTATGATTTTTATTTTTTCAGTTTTAGTTCTTGCTTGTTCTGAGCAATTTAGGATATATGCAAGAAAAGGAATCAATTTTTCTAATGTAATATTACATTGATTACTGTCTGCCACTCTTTTTCTTTCATAATTTGTTTTTGGATCATTATTATTTTTCACCTCTTTCACTGCTTCAGCATAAGTAATTCTCTTATCAGTTTTAACTTTTTGAATTTCAGCTGCTTCTTTTCTTACCATGCATCCTGCATATGCTGCAGTATGATTTCCTCCACAGTTACAACATTTAACAGGATTATTTGCACACTCACCATAAGGATGTTCACCTCCACATCTACCACATCTCTATTTTCCTTTACAAACGTTCAAAGTATGGCCATACCTTTGACACTTATAACATCTGAGGTGGTGGAATATAAGAGGAATATGATTGGTTACATTAAAGCTCATGTAACCAATCATCACCTTATCAGGCAGAACTCTGTCTTTGAATCCAGTGGTACTGAACTAAAGGGCGTGGTGATTTGTATCTGAAAAAACTGCAGGCATCTGTTTAAAGATGTGGAGTCCTTTTATTATCGCTTTTATTCCTTTTATTCTTCCCAGCACTTCTTTTTTTACATACCATTTGTAATTTTAGGGTCTTATTCTTTTGCTCAGCATTTTTACCAATGATAAGTAGGCTTCCAGTCCTTAAGACTTTAGCTAGTTCCACATCTCCAATAATTTTCTGTAATCCATTTGACAAATTGATAGGACTTACTCCAATCATATCCTGTCCAGCCTTAAATTTTAAAATCCTCCATCATGATTTTCTTTCTTATTTCAACTCTTTCTTCCTCATCCTCAAGAAATCTTTTACCAGCATTTTAACCTTATCTTTTTTTTTTTTTTTTATCTTTTTAACCATTCTATGTCCATATTTTCATCCCCCCACGACAACTAGCCATCCACTCACAATCCAGATTATGCCAAAACCACCTTTAAATTCAACCTATTACTCGCCAGATAACGTTTAAGCGCTTTCACTTTCAAAAAAATCTGCCTTCTCTTCTCAGCAACCCTTGCCTCAAAATCCCTTCCCTGTCCGCATATTCTTCTCCTTCTTCTTCTTCCTCTTTCCTCCTCGGAGGTCTGACACTAATACAAGACATAAACTTCAAAAGAAAAAAAAAGAAAAAAAAGAAAAAAGCAGTGATATGAACAAACAGAAAGAATTCCTGTACCTTGCTGAAAGCCGAACAAAGACAGTCAGTGAAACATCACAGCTGACACACCTGACAATAAGTAGAGTAATCAGCCAGCAGTTAGGATCAGCTGGAAATGTTGAAGCCAATCAGAGGGCCGCATCACAGGGATGCATTCTGCAATTCTAACACTAGATGGAGATGGAGAGTCTAGCCGCACTACAAAGCCAAGGCTTTTCTGATGAGTAGATATTTGTCAGAATTACGTGAGTGGCGGCGTTTTGTTGTAATGACGAGACATTTCCCTTAGAAAAAAAGCTCTTTGGCCTCATAGCCAAAAAAAAAAGAAAGAAAGAAAAAGTTTATCTTTGCACCTCTAAATCTTCATAAAGAAACCTTAACAGTAAATAGCTGAAGATACTGTCTGATTATATACACATGCTTAAAAGAAATAATTTCACTATTTTTAATAGGTATGTCTGATGCCTGACCTTTAATAGGCTTACATAAAAAGGTAGACAGTGGCATGAATCACATGACAAGCATTGCGCTATTGACCTGATATATATTTATAACATTGTGCCGATGGTCTGCTTCCATAAAATCTCCTCAAAATGGCTCTAGGGCTCCTGGTTTTCTGTCAAAGTGTTTCAGAGAGTACTGATGTCAAAGGCAAAACTCAGACTCCTGTCATTCATTTTCATTCCATCCTCAAAAATTTGAGAGGGCAGCACACACCATCTCTCTCCCTCATCCGTGCTTTTACTGTGATTGAGGTATTGATATGAATCTTGGTATTATTAAAGAAGACAAATGGACCTGGCACATGCTTCAAACAGCTTTCAGATTGGGTTTTATGGTTCCTGAACTAAAATGAGTTGTTCAAACTGTTTTTTTCACTGAAATTAATTATCACTGAAACAATGGGACTTTGTTCTTTAGAGTATGCAATATTGCAACAATATTGCAGATGGCAAACTAAAGACATTTATGAATGTGTTTACAAGCCACCTGTCATGTAAACTTATACATGAAGTAATGGAGCAGCTTAAGAAACACCAGTTATAAAATACATTAGATTAGGCTTACCGTAATCTTTGACAAAATAAAACAAATGCAACTAAACTTCCACAAGTAATATGTATAAATAACAAATCTGTTGAGTAAGACACGCACACACCAATGTTATGTTGGTGTGTGCATACGTATTGCTACAAATTAGGATGGATCTTTGGTTGGCACAGACAGTCAGAACACTGGCATCATCAGAACTTTAGGTTCCCACCGACACGCAGCTTTGGCAGTCACCTTTTGAATTTCTTCAGAAATGTTCTAGTTTACATTTTAATTCTGGGCATATTCTTTTGCTACCTGAAATTCCAGAATGTGTTTCAGCGCTTCCTTTAATACTACTGATTATTCACTTTGGAAGATATTCAGCACTGCTATGACCTCTCACATGGCACACCTCCCTCGTTCTTGATGAGGTCCTCTTTGATTGACTCAGCTTGCGCCATTCTTGAGCATGGTTCTGGTCTTGTGCTCATGTCTCCGTCTGTGAGCCTTCTCTGTGGATAATGGCAATCTTTACAAATTGAAATGTTCTTCCTCAGCACATTCTGCAGGTGACAGATGATGAGTAACAATTGTAAGTGAAGGTGGAACATTCTGATGCATGTTTGTGCATCATGATAAGTGTTTGGGCTGCTGATAGGACAGTAATATGGTAAATGGCCTGAACTTGTACAGCCCTGTCCCAGAGGACTCTATAGCACTTTATGCTACATTCAGTCATTCACACACACATTCACACACTAACAGTGGTAAGCTACTTTGTAGTCACAGATACCTTGAGGCACGCTGACTGAAGAAAGGCTGTGATTCAATTGGAGCCACTGGGACCTCTGACCTCCACCAGCACACAGTGAAGTATCCTGCCCAAGGACACAATAATGGGATGTGGGTTCAAACCAGCAACCTGAAAGTCTAAAAACAGATCTAAAAGTCAAAATAATAATAATTGAGATCTGAACTTAACAAAAGCAGATTTGAATGTGAAGATCAAAAATCTGTAACTGAAAAGAAAAACAGAACTGAGCTAAACTAAATCTTTCTTGGACTACAGTTTTTTATGTTTTTCAGATTTTGATATAACAACTTAAATGTACACTTCCTGAATTGCAGATAAACTGCATTTTCAAAACTTTTTCGGTTACCTAACATAAACCACTGACAGAATATTTTAACCTTAGTTTTTCCACAAGCAGCTGACATAAATCTAAAAAAAAATCAGTTTTAAAAAAAATCTGTTTATACCCTCTAAATAGTTATTTTGCAGCTTAAAAGTTGAACTATAGCAGATATTAAAAATATTTTTCCTCTCTAAAAGCAATTTCAATGTTCTGCACAACCATCAAATATCTTGCACATTTTAAAAATGTGTAAGCAAAAGAAAGCAAGGTTTGAAATAGGCAGCAGTATGAGTTTAACAGTATCTTACATTTAAAGATTTACAGTTTGCATATTTTCCATTTCTGTGGCGTCATTATGACCTTAAAACCTCTAACCTGTTTGTGACCAAGATGCTGTCCTGATGGGGTATTATTAAGTCCAGTTCATAGAATTTTGGAGACTATTAAGAATTAGATTAATTTATTTTTTGCTAAATTATTAATGTTACAGATCCAAGATTATGTGAATGTTCGATTTGTTGCTGTTTGTTTGTTTGTTTGTTTGTTTGTTTGTTTGTTTGTTTGTTTGTTTGTTTGTTTGTTTGTTTGTTTGGTTGGTTTTCTCAGCCCCTCCTCCTGGTCACTCAGCCTCCTGCTGTGATTAACAAGCAGAAGCAGCTGCTGTGGTTGATTGGTTGGTGAAGGAGTGAAACAGTTTTTCTACCACAAATTAACATTTATGTTTAAATTTTTTGCATGAAGTCAACTCAGAGAATATTTCTGTTATTTTTATAAGTAAAGAAAACACACCTTTTGAAACCAGAAAACTCTCCTCGTTTTTTATTTTGAGTGAGTTTAAAATCTCCTTCTAAAAACTACTCTGGCAATTTTTCGATTTTTGGACCTTATTATGTTGCAAGAGCAGCCATAATATAGAGTTATCTAAAAACATGTGAAGATGAGGCTTGGTTTGGGCTGAACACAAAAGACTGTGTGTGTGTGTGTGTGTGTGTGTGTGTGTGTGTGTGTGTGTGTGTGTGTGTGTGTGTGTGTGTGTGTGTGTGCGTGCGTGTGTGATCTACAGCTTTATGTCTTTTTGTCATTGCTGATAAAGAGATGTATATGATTCTGTTTTTTGTGTAAACTGTTAACATCTGAATCCTCTTAAAGAATTCATAGATGTTGGTTTCTTTGTTCCAAAGATTTAAGGCAGTCTCTGCTAAAGCCTTGTCACCTGCATGCTTCAGTCAGATCGTCTTGCTGCTGTTTGATTCATAGGTCAATAAATAGAGTGGATGAGGAACATCTAGTACTCTAAAGGTAAGACAGAAAACTGATCAGATTCTCCATATTTAAAACATCTGATAAAATGGGCTGCATAATGACATGCAATAACAAAAACATCTAGAAACATCTACTACACCAACAAAAATTCTAAACAAAACTAATTTAAACTAACAAGGTCAAACTGAATATTGATTTATGCCTGACACATGGTCAAATTATGTCATTTCAGCAGCCACGCCCCTCTGCATGGTTTCCATGCAGACCAAATTTTTTGCATGGAAAATGTTTTCAAAAACATTTGAACCACTTTCCAAAAAAACAAAAGAAAGACAAAAAAAGTATCAGAGTTGTTTATGATTCATAACACTGGCATGACAGATAAAACTCACCCCCAAAAAGTTGATTGAAAATTGTTGTTTGTAACTATGGAAAGATAAACTCCTTGGCAGAAATTGTTGGGGGTTTCTGAGAGACTACTGTGTACTGTCACTATAAATATGCATAAATAAAATCATCTTTTTTATTGTTTCTGTTGAACAGAAAGTTAAAAAATGTGTACATCTGAAAACATTGGCACCTATTTAGGATTTGGAATGTTAGGACATTATATAAGTCTGCTCTTGTGTGTTCATGAAAATATTTTCTGGCTGATTTGCAAATTTTTTGGGACTATCTAAGAATATTAGCGTGGGGCTCTGGCCTGTTAACTAATGAGTTTGATCTAATTTATTGTAATCACACAAACAAACTAACCAATTAGCTTTTGGATTTTCTGAAATTAAAGACATTGTTAATATGCATAAATTTTGTGTAATAAGTCCAAAATATGAAATGACTGACATTAAAAATAGAATAAGGTGGAGAAAAGAAATCTTAAAGAAAGATGTATTTTTACTAGTAATGTGTTCCAAATGATCTGAATGTCTGTGAATGTGTTAAAGAGTGAAATATTGTGCTTCTCCGTGTCTGATAACAGCTGCATGCAGGTTCTGAGGCTGCAGAATGATAACAGACTGAACCCACCCATCAGTGGGTTGGGTCAGCACAACCGACATGAAGCATGGTGGTCACCTTAGCTAAGGGCATTAAAGCTACTGATTCACAGTTTTTTAGTTCCATCTTTTCTTGTTTTCATTTGATTTATTTGGTGGCTCTTTGAAACAGGTAAATTCGTCAAGTTCTGAGTTGCACTTGATTGCTACGTTACACAGTCCTTAAATAAAAAAACCTGTGCAATGTTTTAGGTTTTGCTATGCTATTTTTTCTTATGTTGCCATTATTGTACAGTCTCATTCATTTTTTAAAGGTTTTATTGGCTCCAGTGGTCTTTATTTGATAGTGAATTGGCAGGAAAATGGGTAATGAGAGAAGGGGGAAGACATGTGGCAAAGGTCACCAGGCCGGGAATCAAGCCTGCGACAGGCTCCATATGTGGCTTGTGCTTAACCACAGCACCCCCCAGTCTCATTCTTGCTTTTGCATTTTGGTATTTGTGTGAATCTGGAGAATTAAATTTCTGTGTCACTTTACTGCTGGTACAGATGCATTTCTATTCTGTTTTATTCCATTCTATATACAATGATCCCTCCACATTGTGGGTATAAACAGTTTCCAATTATATAAATATTTAATGGGGGAATATGTTAATAATAATAATACAACTTTTTTCATAATATACTTTACATGTAAATCCCAAAGTACTACAAATTTAGTGTTCAACCTACCATTCAATCAATCAATTTTATTTATAAAGCACCTTTATATTACCCACCCCCAGTGTAACACACAACTGTATGGAAAATGCATAAACTGATTGGAAATGATCCAATTCAGGAAATGTAGTTAAAAAGGTGGGTCTTGAGCTCTTAAAGACAACAACGTTTTCTGCAGCCCTCAAGTTCTCTGGTAGACTGTTCCATAAACGGGGGCCACAACATTGGAAAGAAGCCCCACCATAAATGTGTGTTCTGACTCTTGGAGCTGTTAATAGTTCAGTGCCTGAGGACCTCAGGGTCTGCAGGGGTTCATAAGGTATTAGCAGCTCTGCAAGTTAAGATGGTGCAAGACCATGAAGACATAAAAACCAGCAAAAGAATCTTAAAACCAACCCTGAGATGTACTGGGAGCCTCTGCAATGAACAGGTGTGATGTGAGCCTGTGTCTTGGTTAGAACTGGAGCAGCAGAAGTTTGTAACAGCTGAAGGCTGTGCAGAGTTTTTTTAGGGAGACCAGAAAGCAAGGCAGTGGCTCGTATTTTCTTTGTGATAGTAGGCTGACAGGAAGGGGGAAGGAAAGGGAGAAGACATGCAGGAGGGTCGCCGGGACCGGGAGTCGAACCCGCGACATCTGCATCGAGGACCAAGGCCTCCAAACGTGGGGCGTGCTAAACCCCTGCGCCACTACAGCACGCCCCGATGATTAAAACTTCTGTGTTGTCCTGGTTGAGCTGGAGAAAGTTCTGTACCATCCAGGTCTTTATGTCTGAAATGCAATTAAAAGCCCCTGGGCAGTGATTGGCAGGGGGTCACCAGCATAACCCTGGAAGCTTATAGTTCCTGATGACTCCACCAAGTGGCAACATGTAAAAATTAAAAAGTAGGGGATCCATAATCCCCTACGTTATAATGGTAATGAGCCTGGGAGGACACCATAATTAGAGTCATGGATCTGTGAGGAACATGTATCCATGCCAACCAAAAAAGTTCTATCTGCAAGTTAGGAGCTGAACCACTGAAGACCAGTACCAGAAAGGCCAACCAGATGCTGTAATCTATTTAAAAGAATCGAATGATCCACAGTATCAAAGGCGACACTCAGATCCAATAGCAGAAGGTCTGAGAGCTTGAATGTGAATCCAGATTACACTTCAAATAATTTACAATTTTTAAAAGGGCTGTCTCTATACTATGGTTCATCCTACAACCAGATTGATACTTTTCTAAAATACCAGTGCCATTTTAAAAAAGTATTTAATTGGATAAAAACAAGGTTTTCTAAAATTGTACTTAAAATTTTAGAAAAAATAATTCTGGTCCAGAATTTGTTGAATGTGTTGGCCTAAATATGTTGTAATTTTCCTAACTCATAATATACAAGTGGCAATTAAATGGTCAATTATAACATAACTACTCATATATTTGAAGTTTTTTTTTATGTATAGGAATAAAGTCTCACCAACTCACAAAGGAGGTTCTCAATACCGGCTTTTATTTAGCAATTTAATGAGTGGAATACAACCCCAGAAAACACTCGAGCATGGAAAAGATTTCACAAACACACACAGGCTTTTATTACCAAACAAATCTGAAATAACTCCACATACTTCACAAACACGCAGGATATAATTGGAAGTTAAAGATTAACAAAATATTCAGTTATTCATTTTGTCATAATTTTTAGACCTCAGTAAATCTTAGTATAAAGATAGCCAAAGTTTAAAAAATTATATATTTTTAAATAACAACCACACCCATAAATTTCATGGGTGTGTTTATTCATGCATTAGTTTGATATTCTAATGTTTCAGATTACAAATAAGATTTACTAAAAGTGTTAGACCAGAATGGCATTTATTCAACCTCAGAGGAAAAGAAGGCAAAACATTGTAGAGATAAAATGAAGCAGAAGGCTTAAGTTTCAAGTAGCTGGAGACAAGCAGGAAATGAAAAAGCTGTCTTTGTGCATTAATAGTTCAAAGAATGAACATGAAATGGAAAGCTGTTGTATAAAGACTCTTTGGAATACAGCTGTATTAAACACATCATAATTTGTCATAGTAAATATGACTTTTTAACCAGGTGTTTGTAACAGTTGAAGTAATCCATGTATAGAAGAAACCAAAACAAACAAGTTCAGACATTAAGTTATGTGCAGTAATAATATTGAACACACAGAAAGGGAAGTGGAAAAAGACATGGAAAGCCAAGACACCCGTTAAAATCCATCAGTGATCAGAAAGACATCCTGCAAATGAATATCAGCTGGTTCAGTCCAAACTGGTGGCCTATAGAAGCCAAATTGCTGAAAAAAGTTCTTGTTGTTGCAGTTGCATAAAGAAAATTGCATCATTTTGTTCTCTTCCTTATGCTGTTCGCCCCACTGGTGAACTTTTTGCCCCTTCTCTGAAAGATTGTGTGATTGGTCTGAATTTCATGGGTGTGTTTATTCATTCAGGATACTGCCACACAATTTCCATGGGCCTCTGATCTGACTAATATCTGTGCAAGATAGGACAGATAGTCGGGTAGCACAGGTAGTCAGAGCACCGTTTTTTTCAGTCAGAGAGAAACTGTTGAAGTATATACTGAAATATTACACCACCCGTTCTCTCAGTTGAAGCAGGAGAATGGCTCATCAATGCCTAACGTTTGTCTTTTTGTTTTCTTAATGACATGGAAAAAAATTGATTTTCCAGACTGTCAAATATTATTCCCTTCTCCTCTGAATTTCTGAATTCGTAATAGTTGTTTCTCTGCCAAGATCGCTATGATTGTAAATTACACACATGGCAAAAAAAACATCATGACGTAGTGGGGTGGAAGCTCGCCTGAGTTTGTCTTGTGGACCATAAAAGGTCTTTGCAAAAATGAAAATCCGAAAACCACATGACTGTACATTGACAGTTCGACTTTGGTCGAACTTCGCTGGGCCCTTCAGAAAGATATGGAGTTGGCAAGTAAAATTGTTTCAGAAAACAATAAGCAATGCACTCAGTAGCCGTGGCCTGTATGCACGCTCACCACGCAAAACTCCATTTCTGGAGTCCAAGCAAGTTTAAGCTTGTTTAATGTTTACTGAACAGCATTTGGACAAGCCTGTAAAACACTGGGAGAACACAGACTAGTCAGATAAGAGCAATATTGAACTCTTTGGATGCATTAACAAACACCATATTTGAAGGACAAAATAAACTGCCCCAAAAACACCAGGCAGACAGTGAAGTTTGGAGGTGGGAACATCAATATGTGGGTCTGTTTTTCTGCATATGGTACTGGCAGAATTCATGTAATTGATGGAAAGATAAATGGTAAAGTGTATAGACATCATAGAGAAAAGTCTGCTGCCAGATGGAAAAAGGATGGACATTTCAGCAGGACAATGATCCCAAACACAGAGACAAGGAAGCTCTCAACCAGCTTCAGAAACAGAACATAAAACTGCTAAAATAGCACAATTAATTTTATACTATTACTCGTAATTTAATTTCTGGACTGATTTGTTTTATTTTTTCTATGTATGGATTACATGGATTGTTACCAGCACCTAGTATCAGTAACACCAGGTGTTCCATGTCAATAGCAAAAATATGTTTACTATAAAAAATTGTGATGTGTTCAATAATTTGCATACCCGCTGTAAAACTAAGATTTACTTAAAGGAAGCACGGACTTGACGGCCCTTGAGGAGCTGTGGAGGACGGAAGTTGTCCACCATGCAGCACGCGGCCTCTCCTTCTCCAGTGAACAGGAGGCTTCGAAACTTTGCCATCTAATAGAATACAGGAACACAGAAACAGTTATGAAGTTCCTTCAACACAATATATGTTGCTTTATGTCACAACATCACAATAATTCCCAGCAATAACCATTTTCACCCTCCCAGCATGATTCACCTACTTTGAATAATGGTCTCCAGTACTCATAAATTTTAATAGAAGCAAATCCTTGCATGTATTAGGCTGATGAACCCATAACATATAATTTTAATGAAACATTATTTTAACTGGCTGAGTATTTTGTAATGGTAAAAAATTGCTTTATCAAGTCCACAGGACCCCAAAGTGCTTCACACTACATTCAGTCATTCACTGATTCACCACACATTCACACCCTGATGGTGACAAGCTACTGGAGAGCAGCCACAGCTGCCCTGGGCAGCCTGACAAAACCGAAGCTGCCATGCACCAGGCCTGAACTCCACCAGTAGGCAAGGTGGGTGAAGTGTCTTGCCCAAATACACAACTACAGAGTGGGGATCAAACCTGCAACCCATCAATAAAGTTATGAACTCCTACCTCCGTCGATGGGGTGTTAATGTCTTCTTTTGCTACTTAAGCCTTTTTTAAACAACATTAGAAATACACTAAGAGGCAAATATACAAATAATTGTGTTTATTGTATAAGCCCTTAACTGTCACAGCAAAAGCACTTACATGCAGGCCTAATTTGCAAAAACAGCATTATTATTATAAGGACAATCCATGTGACACTCTCAAAGCCTCACCTGGATGGCAGGTGTCGATAAAGACCAATCATAAGTCCAATAATCCAGAGAACCAGGAAGAAAAGTTCTTGGATCAAAGTTAGAGAAAGTTGTCTGCTTTCCCTATAGCAGCAAAGAATGCTTTGCTACTATAGGGCAAAGCATCCTTATACCCTAGTATACAGACTTTGTTCTAGTCTGTATACTACAGTTAATGATTGATTACTCAGTTATCGACAGTGACGGCATAGTTACTTTGAAAAAGTAACTTTAATCAGATTACTGATTACTCCTTGAAAAAGTAACTTAGTTAGATTACTGACTACTTGATTTGGAAAGTAGCTAAGTTACATTAAACGTAACATTTTAGTTACTTTCAGCAGCTGCTAACAACAACACTCCACCACCTGTGAAAATCACATTGATCTTTGCCAAAACTTAATTGCAAGTTGTTTTATAATGGTAACATCAACAATATATCTCCACTTATAAGGTTGAACTGAAGGGGAGATTGTTTAATGGTTACAACAGTACAAAAAAAACTTTTGCAATTTGTCCGTGTTCTGCCCCTGTGTTTGCTGTCTGAGCGCAGCGCACAGCGCTCCTCCTGCCGCTCCACAGCTCAGATGTCCCACTGCACAGATTTGTGACATTTATCTTAATATTAATAATTATAATGGTGTTTAGTTGCACAACTTTACGGACTCGTTCCTTCATGGC
>CAEFZX010017400.1:0-35483 GCA_903066825.1 Alfaro cultratus
CTGGGGTGTGAATACTAAACCTAAGATTGAAATACAAACTAGTAAGACTGCTAATGTAAAACATAATTTCTCTAACAGAGTTACTAGAAAATGTCACTTCTTTCTACTTATCTCTGGACTTTAGACTAGAAGCTCCCATTCAGTAATGATCTCATGCAACCTTTTCTATTATAAAACTACATGGAAAGCAGATTGAGGTGTTGTATTTCAAACTGTTGATGCAGTAATTCAAATAAGTATATTGTAATATACTGGTGATAAATTAATTTGTATAATTTATCCATTAAATTAAAACTGATTTTAACTGAAGACAGAAAAATGCCTGATTTTAAATATTTCTTGGACGAACATCAATGTAAAATGACACATTAGTTTTCTTATACATTACATACAGTTTATTAAACAACAAACAGAATTTATTATTCCAACCAAATTAATACAAATGCACAAAATATGTAGTTCTTAAAGTCTGAACATTTTCTCTTATTTGCTGCAATGCAAACTGTTCTATTGAAAGATTCTGACAAGTTTGATTGTCAAATATGTTTTCTCTACTGACCTGCTGGATAAATACAGGTTTATAACAAAGGCAAGTCTCGGAAAGAATAAAACATACAAATCTATCACAATATAGTATGAAAAATAACACACTAAGGGCAAAACAATTTTTCCTTTAACAAATAGTTATAGAAATACCAAAACAAAGGCAATACCTGTTGTTAAAATGAGCCCTAGTCAAGCTTACGGCTTCCTAAATATGCTTTTCTCTGACTTGTAACACTGTTGGTGCAGTCAGACATTTACATACACTCGGCATGGCCAGGAACACATTCAGAGGTTTTAAATAAACTGCTTTATTATCTGTCCAGCATGGAATAATTGTATAACTTCAATAAACAGATCAACACTCAGATCAATGGAAAAGTCCAAAGGAAAGATTCTAGATCCTCTGAATAACCAAAGATGTTAAGATTACCGATTCAAATAACTGTACCTAAGTGCAATTTGTTAAGATATGCCACCTTTTGGAACCAAACATTCACTTTTATGTGAATAGAAATTGGTTAAGATTTTAAGGAACCACCAATACTAAAGTCTGCCATGAAATGGAAATTTCTGGAACTCTGGCACCTCTGATCACATTTCCATATACTGAGAGAGGAGAAAGAAGGATGTTTGCCAAAATGGACACCTTCAAGGCTGACTGAAATTTACAGCTTCAAGCCAGTCGTCTTCTGGAATTTAATTTATGCTTAAAAGAAACAAAGATGTTTTGAAGAGTCATGCTGAGGGGTCCGAACCTTCAAAACTACACCATGCATAAAGCATGATGTTCATAGCCCCATATTAGGACTACTTCTGAATTCTCCAACTTCATCCCAAATGAACAACCAGACAGTTTAAATCTGGACACAATAACATCTGACAGTTAAATAATCCCAAAGCACACCTTAAAATTAATTGTAGACTGCATAAAGCAAGCTAATCTTAAATTTGGCTTTTTGAAATTGTTGACCTCAAGTCTATTTAAGATTTGACTACTATTCTGGGATGTCATTTTTGATAATCTCTGCCAATATTGACAAGAATACAGGTCAAATATTCAACTATCAGTATTTCTGAAGGTTTTTGGTAGATAAAACATGTGTACATCTTGCTAAAGGAGCAATTAGCTTAATATTTTAACTTGTATTTAAATTCCTGTGTGGATTGGAGAAAATCCACGATAAATTCAAATATACGCACCTGATTTTTACAAATATTTAATGTGATTATGGCACCCTAAAAAAAGCTGAGACCCATCATTGCAAAGTTCATATTAACATAGCATTCATCCCCAAATGAGTGTATGTAAATTTCTGACCTGAGGTACTTCTATTTGCGGCTTTAAAAATGTGTTCTAATTTTTCTTAAAGAGGTATCTTACACCTTTACATGTGTTTAATGGAATGTAAGACATCTGTTACATAAGCTCTCCTGGCATGCTTGTTTAAAAAAACTGGTACACTGTTATATTTTTATCACACGTTGCTCCCTGTGTTGTGTGGTGTTAAAGAAAATACTCTGTCTCTCTAAAGAAAGGCTGACGTTAAAAAGGCAGTAAATACTGAGTTCAAATTTGACACACTCAAGAAGTAAAAATCTTCAGGTTTTGCCAGAATAAACTAAAAACTGATGTGTGTATGTTTGTCCATATTATTAACTAAAGGGAATTATTACCCTTCTATGTTCTTTAGCTTACAGGCACAGTGAATCATTCTTTCTATTCTCAAAAAGGCGCTTCAAGACTAAGAAGAGTTGCAGAAAATAAATATTTACAAGCTAAAAATTGAATTGATGTGGGCACATAATTTTTCTTAGTCTGTGAGCAGCACCCTGAGTTGATATGATGGAAATAAAGCTGTGCCCTCCAGCATGCTTCACATAAAACACTAGAGGAGAGGTCTTGCTAAACTAACAATTAATTCAATATATCATTGGTTTGTGTCAGAAAAAAGATGATATTTCATCTTAGGGCAAGGTCTGGATTGATTAGTTACAATTAAAAAATGTTTTAAAGGTCCATTTTGAAATTCAAACATCAGTAATTACAATATTGGATACTTCTGATAATGGTTTTACAGACAGAACATGATGACAACAGCAAGTCTTGTACATACAATCTATGTTGTAACTTTGATAACTGCATTTACATATTAAAAACCCTCAGCCAGTTTTGATACTCTTGACTCGATAAAACTTTTCCCCTTGTATAATAAACTCCTTTGGAGAAGCGTAAAGGGATAGTTTGGGATTTCTGAGGTTAGGTTCTGATAATATCTTAACTGCAGTAGATAACTCACTTTATTTAATATAAATCCAGATTAGTTGACTTAAAGATAATGGCTTCCCGAAGAGGGACACCGAAGTGGTCTTCTACCATCTTAAAATAACTCTAGGCTCAAAATCTGAAAATAACTCTAGGCTCAAAATCTGAAAGCAGTTTTTTGGAGCACCATTTTATAAACCTTTAAGCCATTGTCATCTACACTATTATCACATGAGCTGTTGATTAGTTACACAAGAAACAGAGAAAATGAAGGAAGGAGGGAGTGCACCACCAGTTATTTTCTTGTACCAATAACATAAAATGTATAAGGTCTCCTATACATGTTATGTTATTTAATGGTGAAAATGTTTCTTTAGAATTTGTGCACATAAAATAGAAGAAAATACAGTATTTAGTTAGTTACCACAACAACAAACAGCAAATCCAGTTGAGTTTTCCGAATTACAAGAAAACACTTGGATGTGATGCCTTCACCCAGATCAGAGCTTCCTATACAAATCAAACAGACTGTAAGCACCAGTTTCTGTGAAAATAACCACCCAATACTAACATTAGAGCAATTTAAAGGTTCATAAAACTGTGTTTACTTAAATGTTTTTGCTGTTTAAAGACAGTAGGAGTCTGCTGCAATCTAGAAAGTTACCTACTGCTATTAAAATATTATCTTCTTATTTTAAGGAAACCTAATTTCAAAAAGCCTGCACTTTCCGTTTAAGACAAACCATCAAACGATTGATAAGTGAATGGTAATGCCACCGCTTACAAGCTCAGCAGGCTAGATCCACATTTATCGCCTCCCATCCACAGGAACTCCTCACATAGGAATAAAGATTTCCTTTCTGATGATTGCAGTGCAGATCATGAGCTTTTCTGGACATGAACAGGAAGCTCTCTCTCTGAGCTGAAACTGGTGGAGGTGGTCTCTCTGCGGCTGTCTCTTGACTTCCTCTCACAAGTAGGAGAGGAGGACGTTGTGCACTCTTCCCAAGTCTGCATGGGGAAAACTCGAGCAGCCAGACTGGGGAGGTGAGGGTGAGCGTTGGGGTGTCCCTCCGTCGCGGTGAAGCAGCCCTCCACTGTGGAGCTGTGTCGTGGACGACCCTGCTTGCAGAGCATCCCATAAAGCAAAGCCAGGAACTCCTTTCTCACGCTGCGATGCATGTAGCCATAAATGTATGGATGAAGGCAGCACTGCATGAAGAATAACACAAGGGCAGTGGAGGACAACCACGGGGGCACATTGGCTCTGGTGCTCATCGAAATGGTATTCAGAATGCTATAGGGACCCATACTGAAGATATAAGAAGCCATGATGACAAACACCACACGAGCTGCCTTGCAGTGGTAGTGGAACCGTCTGTGTTTAACTCGAACAGGGTGTCTTCGGGCTGTGTAGGGGCCCTCAGGTGAACTTGCCTGCTGCGGTAAAGAAAGCTGCTGCGGACTGGTGGGGCCCTGAAATTCCTGCTGGCACGGCTGGGAGTATGATTGCGTCTGAATGGGATGCACTAATGCATTCTGTCTCCTAGCAGCTCTAAACACCATCCAGTAGCATCCGAGCATGATTAGCACTGGAAGCCAAAAGGAAAAGGTGAACACCACAGCAGAATAGGACAAGCTGGAGGACCACACCACTGTGCAGACCTTGTAATGACGGTCAAAATCTATGGAGCCCCAGCCATAGAGAGGGGGTGTGCTCTGCAAGACGCTCAGCACCCAGGTGGCAATGATCAGGTTGGTGCCTAAGTGTGGGGTCATGCGGGTCGGATAAGATAGAGGGTGGATAATGGCCAGGTAGCGATCCACTGAGACAACAATGATGGTGTTGACTCCGGCAAATGCAAAAAGGTGCATGAGCACCACCAGAGCCTGGCACAGCCTAGCATCCAACGGCCACACACCCGGCAAGGCAGCTGCAATGGCAAACGGCATGACTAAGACAGTTTGTAGGAGATCCGCCAGGAGGAGGTTGAGGACAAAGCGGTTGGCGACGTGAAGGAGCTGAGGCTTCCTTTGGAAAACCAGGAGAACGACCACGTTCCCAAACAAAGAGAGGCACACAATCACAGATATGAGCACCACCCTCACCACACTGTCAGCCAAGGAGGACCAGACGGGGTCCTGACTGGACAGTGTGAAGCCATATTCCAGGGGATCATCAGTGAAATTGGATCCCAAACCAGGTGCCTGGGAGGATGGCATCTTCCGGCTGGCACCCGGCAGAGTGTTGACACAAAGTCAGGTCAGTCCCATACTGATCATCACCTAACACCAGCCCATCTGCTGCTGTGGTATTCCTTCTTCAATGGGTTTCAATACACATCTCACATTATTGTTTTTAAACGTATTTCATCCAAAGTGACAACATCACCCGCAAGGCGTGAAAGCTGTCCACGCGAGTTATCCACGAGCAGATGAAGATAACCCACATTGATTCGCTGTTCATGGCGATCAGTGATTAATCCCTGAAGGCTTCACCCGACAAAAACAGGCCGCTTCTTCTTCATTTTCTTCTTCTTCTTCTCCTTCCTGCAGCCGACATCTGCAGAATGAAAAATGGAATTTGGCGACAGCAGATGCCACCGTCCCAGCCTCCAGCGGACAGAAAATATCACCAGCCGCTAATCTGTTACTGATGCATAAAAAGCGTTGAGATGATCAGTGAGGCGATAATTTGCCTGATGATGCCGCCTCCTCTGCGCTGCGCTCGGTTTCCATCCCTGCCTCGGCTCCAGTCATCGGCGGCGTGTCTTCACCCAGCGGGGGTCTCTCATCCAGACGGGCAGATCTTCTCCGCCGCGGCTCTTTTCAAGGCGGATCGTTTATTATTTTTATCTGCTTCGATTCCTCCTTAGCAGTGTTAGGCTGCTTATAGTCGGATCTTGTCTCCGAGGTGTCAGAATGAAGAAGGAGGAGAAGAAAAAAACAGGACACCTGTACAGAAATCTCTCCCCCGCCGCCGCTGCTGGAGCTCGACAGCAACCCCCTTCCTCCTCTTCTCCCCCCACTGTTGTCATGAACGTGAGCGCATTTCAGCATCTGCAAGGCATGTTTTAGACATCATAGAAGCACAAGAGTTAATTGTGTTATCCTGAAGAATTCATGTCCATTTTTTTTATAATGAAAATGAAAATTTTATTAAATAAAATATGGTACCTGTTATGGCTAAAAACAAAGAACAAACAAAAAGAAAAACCCAAAACAAAACAACAACAACAACAACAACAACAACAAAAAACAAAACAAAACAGGACTTAAATTTTCTCGTTACAAAAACAACTGTTTTGCGTAATTGAGGCGCACAAGGAAGAAAACATACACACGTTTTTAAAATGTATATAATACAGTTACAAATCTGAAAAGTGTGGCATGCACTTGTAGTCAACCCCCTTGGTCAACAAAATGGCTGCATATACTTTCTGAGCCACCAAGCTTGTTGCACTGATGCAGAAATTCATGCCAAAGGAGCCCAGACTAAGAGAACATGGCCAACTTTTCAGTAGGCTGACAATTTGTACATTAAAATCTTCTATCATTTTCAACAATATTCTAATTAATTATGATGCACAAATGCTTGAAGAGAAAATTAGACTGATAAATATAGAATTTCTAATTTTATCAGCTATGAATTCCGAATTATCAAGAAATTATCAAATGTTCTGTTGATCAGGGGCTGATCTAAACCCTCGTCTATTTCAGTTTTATTTATTTTGCTCTTATGATCCATCATAGGATGGAGGAAACATAATTCAGAAGGCATTGAGCTTTTATTGTGCATTATATGTATTGTAGTTTTGTATTTGTAGAAATCGACTTGGTCTTACAATGTATGTAATTTATTTATTTTTTCTGAGAAGCTGAGTTGAAGATTTTTATTAGCTGTGAGCTGCAATCATCACAATTTGCTGAACTGAACAATTAAAATACTGAAGCTATTACATAAATCAGTTTTACTTTTTGAATGAAATTACTACAACAAACTTAACTGTTGTTCTAATTCTTTGAGCTACACCAGTGTTTGAAGTAGAAATGGAAAACCTTAAATCTTCCCTTTGAAGACTTTGCTTACCTTTGTGCTCTTTAACTTGGCATCATAATAAAATGCAGCCTAATTCGTCGAGATTGATACATACCTAAGATTGAGGTTTTAACCTCATAGACAGACTGAAAATAAAATCTCTGAGAAGTTGAGGAGTGACTGGCGGTGTGTTGGATTACACATAACTTAGTTCAGATCCAAAAACCAAAACATTCAAGCTTGTATTTGAATCTGGGTGCATATTTATGTGAGTCTCTATTTTTACTGAGGTAAACAAAAAAAATTTGCTTCAACATTTCAGGCTTTGTTGGTTGAAAAAGAGAGGCTTCATTAAAATGCGCAGAAAACAAAAACCGTTCCTCATTGTGCAATCCAATTAGTCTGTGGCTTACATGGCCTACTAATCAACACTAGTAATTAGCCATTTTATTTCAAGTCTGTGCTCTATCCCAGCTATCAAAAAGCCCTTTGATGTGACTCTCGAACACCCTGTGTTGTAGATTTAGATTGCAAATGAAATGCTGGTGACCATAAAGCGGTGGGGAGATGTTTCCCTGTCCCCATGTTGAATGGCCTGTGGTTCAAAGGGAGACCCAGAGGCCTTCTGTTTCGTGGGATTATTAGCCTCTATGAATGCTCACAGTGTCCCAAGAACTGATGCCACTGCCTCCAGGTCTGTCATTCATTTTCACCAACAGCCATGAGCTAACAAAGTTGAACAGACGATTGAAAGGAGGGTTCAGGACTGCAGCTCAGTTGGTAGGGCATTACAACCCCACCTGCTTTTTTTTTTTTTTTTGAATTTCCAGATGTAACATGAGAATCTTCAATTATTTTGTGTCTTTTTCTGAAAGGACAAAAAATGTATAAATCAAAGAACGTACTGGTTTGCTTCTGCTAGAAAAAAAAATGAATTCAAGGTGATTTTTACAGAAATGTTAATTTAACGTTTGATTAAATTATCTAAAATACAAATCTTTGACCAGCAGGGGGCAGAAAAAGCAACAAAACATTTAGTATGCAATGTTCAGTTCACGTCACAAAGAGCCTACTGCTGACAAGATTGCAAGTTACCCCTGGCCATTTCATTTATTTATTTTTTTATTAATGCAACGATATATTAAATACTTGTTTTCCTTTGTGTGACATTCTTTTGCATTAAAATCACAAACTTTGCTGTAGGAGTAAATTTTACACAACCTTTTGAAAAATTACAAATCTGAAAAGTGTGGCAAAGATCTGAGTTCAGCCTCCATTTCCTCAAAGAAGAATAGTAATAAAGTATATTTGAATGTGTAAATATATATCTTCTTTTGTTTTATCTGCTTTTGTTTTAAATTTATTTTATTTGTCTATAACTGTGTTTTTTATTTTAAAACCTTATTAAAACAAAAAGACTTTATTGAACTTTATGCTCAATAAAGTCAAACTCAAACTCAAAGAAATTCCCTGCAACCAACTACATTCAGAGATCACCATACTTGTAAATAGAACCTAACTGAACTTGATTTAATCTCAATATAATAAAAAAACTGCTCTCTGAAGTTCTTAGAGGGATATTAAGGAACTTACAGCGTCATGAAGACCAAGGAACACAGATGGGTCAGAGATAACTTTAGTAAAGATTAAGCAAAGTTAGGTTATAAAATGACATCCCATGTTTTGACCAACTCACATAGTAATGTTCCATCATCTGAAAATTAAATAAGTAATTTACAACTGCAAAAATCTAGCAAGACTTGACCATTCAAGTATTTTATTTTATTTTTTGCACTTCATTAATCTGTCCTTTATGGCAAAAAAAAAAAAAAAGCCAAATAAAAGAGAGAAAACAAGTCCTGTTTAAAATGTTGAATTTGACTTCTTCAACTGAAATCATCGAGGGTTGGTGTCCTGCAACGTTTACATGTGTCTCTGCATCAGCACATCTGAGTCTAATGATAAGGTTGCTGGAACATACTGGAGAACTTGACTGCATGAATTGATTTAGCTAAGGTTCCAAAGCTCTGACCTAAAACGCAGCGCGCCTTGAGAACCAGGGACGGGAAACACTTGGATGAAATCATGGTTGTGTGGCAGAATGGCCCGTTCATCTTACTGACCTCAAGTTATTCTACAGAGAAGAAAAGGTAACACTGGTAAAGAAAAACCTCCAGAGACATACAGCTTTAATTGACATGAGAAGTCAATTAAAGCTTGACATGTATTGATTAATGCGACTGAACAAATGAGCACATCACTTATTTTGTAAAAAACAAAAAAGTCCTTTTATTTCAACTTCACAATTATGCAATGCTTGTGTGTTAATCACATGAAATCCCATTAAACATATTGAAATCTGTGATTTTAACTCAACAAGGGGTGAAAAAGTTGGAATCAGCTCAGATTTTGTAAAAAGGTCTGCATTTCACTTTATGTAATGTGCAGTTAGTCAATACACTCTTTCCCACAATATTAAGCCAATCTGTTAACAAGTCTTATTCCAGTTTTGACCATTACATCAATAATATTCATTAAATATTTTTATAATGCACCATCAGAATGTTTCAGTCAATAGCCTATAGATTTAATTGTCCTATATATCAATACAAATCCAATATTTGATATTTATGCAGGACTAAAAGAGGCTTAGATGATCCATGTTTGGTTATCATTCAAAGTTTATCAGAATTCAATGCACTCGTGTAGCTTATATGAGAAATTGAGTGATTTGAAAATAGAGCAGAGGTAAATACATGTCAAAATACTCCTAAAATAGATCAGGAAATTAGTACCTTTGAGAGCAGAAACAGAGAAACAAACAATAAATACTGTGCTACTTTGGCATTGCACATGAAGATTTAGAGTAAGGTGTGAGCACATGCAGCACAGGAGAATGGTTAAAAAAAAAAAAATAGACAAAATAGAAAACATATTTGAACAAAAAATAATATAGCAATGGCTTGCAAACATAGGTGATGTTGAAAAAGAAAAAAAACAAAACACCACAGTGTATTTATTCTGCAAAGAAGCTCTTTATTAAAGTGTGATGGGAAGGAGCTCAGTAATGAATAAAATACACATATGGGTCAGCAGTACAGAAATAATTCCCCACTGTAAAATTACCAAGAACATTCACATCTTTGAAATGCAAACAAGCTCAAGTCTGTAAAGAAAATGGGCTCAGCAACTCTTCTGTCAGTAAAACAGGTTCTTGCTGCTTTTATAAAGGCAAGTTGAAACTCCACCATGCACAAAGCACGTATAATCAAAATCCAGAAACCTTGCCTAATCTAGCTTTAAGCTTATTTAAGATGGACTGAGGCAAAGTGAAGGATTTTTCAGTCACCCAGTTCCTCCACATTGGTGCTGAAAGCGAGGGTGATGCAATGCAGTGGTAAACACCATCCTCAGCTGTGCTTACAAACATGCTGTAAACAAGCATTAACATCCAAGTGAAAGTTTTGGAATGATTTAGTGACGAAACACTAAACCTGACCATGGACATGCTTATGGACACACAAATGTAAACACACCACCATTCTGACCTGGACTGCTGAGAAAGTCTTCAGGTCACATTACATTGAATTAAATAATGTTGTATTTCACAGTCTGTACTCTTGAGATGAAACATGTAATGATCATAAAGCTGTTAGCTGCAAGTTCTTAGAAAAAACACATTTAGAGAATTGTAAAGGAACTCACGTCAAAAAGTACTAATCTTCTCTTGCCAGTGTTCAAAACTCGGCTAACAGAATGCAACGTTGTCTTTTCCCTCTGCTTAAAATGTTTCAAGGACTCTAGATATTTTTTTATTTTATCTCTTTGAAAAGTAAACAAACGGTTAAAAAGAAAATAGAAAACATAGATTTTTCCAAACAGCTATTTGGGAAAATCTACACTCTCTGACTTCTGTGTGCTGAGTTAGAAGGCAGAAGATAGAGAACTAGACATGAAGAGCAATGATGAACTGACCATCGAGGACCAGGAAGTTGTGGCCAGTGCAGCCATTATCTAAACACACTTGTTCTTGTTTAGTCTTTATCTATGGCCGCCATTGGCTGCTGGATCGCCAGTCCATCACAGGTCATCATAGAGGCACTTAGGACAGGTACCCACACATGCATACAGTTAAAGCTTATAGAGATCAAGTAACAAAAACTTAATGTTTTCATGCATTAATGGTTACAATGTACAAATTACATGCAGAAAAACATCTACTTTGATCTATTCAGGATTATTGTATGTATTTGGGAAGGTTTGTATGGGCTCATGTCGATAAAGCAGACTTAAATTTGGGCTAATGGTAAACAAAGATGGTATTAGATGTGGTTTTGTCACGTTACTTCCTCAAGCTGCAAAGTGTTTTATTGAGACTGAATGTAACAGTACATCACAGCAATGTTTATAATTGTGAAATGGGGGAAATATGGTATTCAGTTTCCAAAGGTTTCTACAAAGAATAATCTGAAAAGTATGATTTGTGTTTGGCTCATGGACTTTGACTCCTCTCCAAAAGTATCATCTAATTGGTAAATAGAGTCTGCCTGTGTTCAAAGTCAGTACAAATACTGCTTGTCTTTGAAGAGAAAGTTGTGGAGAAGTTTAAAACAGGGTTAGGTTTTAAAACAATGCAATGCTTCACAAGTCTGGGCTTTACAGTACAGTGACATGAAGAAAGCTATTGTTAAAGTTATGTAATAAGACATATTATTTGCAGTTTGCCACAAGCCACAGGACCCAGCAAACATGTGAAAGAAGGTGCTCTGGTCATATGAGACCAAATCAAAGCTGTTTGACCAACTAGTATATTTGACCCACAAAATTCACTCCACATTATGCTATATGGATGCTTTCATTTTGATGCATGAACAGGGAAACTTGTCAGAGTGGATGTGAAGATGGACGGAGCTAAATACAGACGGATCCGGAAAGAAAACCTATGAGATTAGAGAGATGTTTTATCTTGCACAATAAACCTAAATATGCACCCAGAATCACAACAGGATGGTTCAGATCAGGAGTTCCCAAACTTTTTCATCCCCCAAAACATTATTAACTTCTGGTCGGAAGTTACAAAATATGCAAAGAAAGGTCAACTTTCAAATGTTTTCCCTCACTATTATTCACTATTCATTAGTTATTAAATTTGTTTAGTATAAACGTTGCCTCATAACTTCTGATTTTAGTTGACCATTAGTTCTGGAGAGGAATTATTTTTTATCAAGTGAAATATTATGGCTGTATCAATCTGATGTATATGTCATAATATAAAACCTGATAAAATTTTCCACCACAATCATGTCTTTTTTATAGTAATTATTGAAAAGCAGATTAGATTTAGTAAAAAAAAAAAAAAAAAATTTAAAATATGTGATTAAAAAAATTCAGTGGATATTTTAAAATTTTACTTTTGCATTTTTTCCCCCCATTTTCCCTCCAATTTTCTGAGGCTTCGCTAACGCCCCCTGGTGGCCCCCATTTAGAAAAAACACTGGTTCAGACCTGGCCTCCAGGGCCAGTGTCCTGCCAGTTTTAAATGTGTCTCTGCTCCAACCCGGCTCAACCAAATGGCTGAATTACCTCCTCAATATGCAGTCGAGTTCTCCAGAGGCCTGCTAATAACCTCATTATTTGGCTCACCCCTGGTTTAGATCGTGGGTGTCCGGCTCCAGTCCTGCCAGTTTTAGATGTGTTTCTGTTCCAACGCAGCTGATTCAAATGGTTCAAAATTACGCCTCTGCATGTCAAAGTTCTGCAGAGGTTTTCTAATGAACCATCATTTGATTCAGGTATGTTGATCCAGGGAAAGAATTGAAACATTCAAGATGCTGGCGCTTGCAGACTGACTTTGGACATGACTGGTTTAGATCAAAACATGTTTCTGTGTGAATGGAGGTTATGCAGTAGAGCAGCTGGAAGCTCTGGTTTCTTACAGTAAGAAGGTACTGAGCTTCAAATCCTGGACTGGGGTCTTTCTGAAATACTTTGAGTTGGTCTCTAGTGGTAGAGTAGTCTAGTGTAGTGAAGCAATACCACATGCAGAAGATTCAAATGACTTTGTAAATATCTTTACATTTTACTTTTCACAGGAAAATTTTCACTGACAAATTAAAACATTCATTCATTAAAATAAAAAAAAAAAGTTAGGTACAACAGAAAAAAGTTGTTTGGTTCATTTTTAACTGCATAATATCAATAAACTTTTTTTAAGCATTCCAGTTCATTGATGTCGACTAAATACAGCAAACAATTTTAAAGGTAGTTGTCTATCTTTGATAGTTAGTTAGCTTGTTGTTGTGTTGTGGAGAACATACAAGAAGTTTCTTTTCTAGATCCAGAAAATGGTTAACTCAAAAATAACAGGAAAGATTTGCATTTCTTAAGGCAACTATTGCATCATTCTTTTATCTACCATCATTTACAGATCCTGTTTCTACAAAAATCTGATTACTTCGTCATGCACAGTTTATTTTTTTTGTAAACAAAAATCACAATTTATTTTTGCATTTTAAATTAAAAATGACTTTGACCCGTGAGTACTTTTAATCTACAAAAAAGTTTGGAAAAAGAAAGGTACATGTTCACAAAAATTAAAAGCTGGGGCAACTGATTTCATGTTTGATGCATTTAGTATCATCAAAACTTCTTTTCCTTCTTCATGTAGAGCAACATGTTTGTGTGTGAATGCGTCCCTTCTTGTCTCTGGAATTTGGCCCCTTCCCATCTCCAGCAGACAGCGTCAAACTGAACCACATCCACACACATGAATGAGAAACGCATGGTTGTGGTGGTCAGCTGCACAAGGCGAAAACCTCTGTAAACAAACAGATGACAAACAGATTGAGAGCAACCACTACAGCTCTGTTCTCTAAAGAAAGCCTTTCATTTTATTGCACAATAGCAGTTGTCTCCGAAGCCCAAACAGTTTAGAAGTAATTACCAGTGTTTTCCCCAGAAGGTGATTACTTTGCCACACTTGGCAGCCATTGTCACCGTCCATGCACCACACTCATCAGCCCCACAAAAGAGGGAGAAGTGCTCGATTGATGATGAGCCTTCTGTGGTTTTGGGGAGAATTTAAAAGTACTTGTATGCAGCTCTTTCAGGAGATTAACTTGCAATAAGGGCTACCTGCCACGGACACATTCCCTGTATTCATAGTGCTGGCACAAAGACGTTTTAAGAGGGGCACAGCTGCATGAAAGCAATTGGTGAATGGGGATAATAGTCACAAAAGACAACAAACCTCAAGTGTAAAGAAATAAAGTGCTTTTTAAGATCGGAGGTTTCCATTCAATGCCCAGACCATTCCTTCTTTTGACCATTGAGGATCCGGCCACTCCATCACCCAAAGCCTCAATCTAATTATTTTAGGACAAGACATGTTATGGTGCAAAGTGGCAATGAGAGAGTACTCCGGAGCAAAGAGCGTTTTAATTCAACCTCTCTATTTGACAGATTCCCCTTCAAATGGACGTCACACACCAGTTGACTGGCACAATCAGGAAGCTCCTAGCGAGTCCTGCTGGGGCCCCCTTTTTGGCCGTGGTCAACAGCACGTAAATTGGGCACACTTGACAATATATAAGTAAATGTAGAAATAGATATAAGCAAATGACTTATTCACTGTGTGTGTTTTTGTAGAGGAAGAGGGCTGTGTAAGAGAGGTTGAGGTTTATTTTTTTTCTCTCCTTGCTCTGTAAATTGTGGAAATCTTCAAAGGCAGATTAGACCACAGCCACGGGGGCCCAGTCCTGATTCCATTCATTAAGCAGAGAGAGAGAGGCAGACTGCATAAGTCCTTGCTTGCCTAAATGTGAAAATTGCTCATGCCATTATTTCAGATGAGAAAGTGGGAACTGAATGGATTTGCTTTAATATAACAGACATGGGATACCACATACAGAGAGTCGGAGGGGGGGCCAGACTTCTTTGCTTTTTGCTCACACAGTGGAAAGGCCCTGACAGGTGTGCTTTTGTATGCGTATGTCTATGTAAGGGTGAGGCAGATTGTGTGAGTGTGTGTGATGTGGACATGAGCACACACAGACACAAGGTGCATGTGCGTGTGTGGGTGTGTGCGCGTGGGTTTGTGGGTGTGTTAAGCGTTTTCCACGTTGTGCCACCACTCCCTGGTACAGAGAGGGGCCTTCTCACTCTCCTTCCTGGTCTGGTTGTAGCGAAGGCCCGGACTTAGAGCTGACCAGCACAAAAAGCTCAGTTAATGCTGATGATGTGATGGAGGAAGAGAGCGACCAAGCAGGAGAGAGAATGTGTGGAGGAAAAAATCCACTGCTGGCTGATGGAGAGGAGAGCACCTTAATTGAGTTCAACTGCAATTTGTTCTTGGATTCGCTCAAATCTTGCAGAATCCAGCTTTCCCCTCGGCTTTATGGTAAGAATATTTAAATCAACGTCTTTTATTCTTAAAATCCGTGAATGCTAACAAGTCTGCAAGTTCAATTCGATCATCTCCTATTTATATCCTCCTAATTTAAATCTTTAAAGTGGATGTTTTACTTTACTACAGAGAAGCCCAGGGTCAGTGAGTTGAGTGACATTAAAGGTCAGAGGTCATCTCAGCTGTTTCAATGATCAAAGACAAGTGAATGAAAGCTAAATCTAAACAGCTTCACTTATTTTGATAAAAGCATGGAAAATATAATATTTGCACATTTGCTTCCTAAAATATGTAATTCTTTTTTAACTTTTTATACTGAGGATCACCTAATTAAATACCAATAAATCTAAGTACTGCCGTATTGACAGATCATACAACAGGATTTAAACTATTTTCCCATTAGTTTATTTTCTATAAAACAAAAAAAGAGAAATCCTTTATATGAAAACATTTATTTTTACTACATGTTGAGTTGAAGTCAGAAGTTAAAACAACAATTCAAAGGTGGAAAAATAAATCCCCCTGAAGTTGGAATTCATAATGGGAAAGATTTCTCACCAACTACAACCTCAAAATCCAATATGGCTGCCGCTGCACATTTCAAACATAGCAATAGCTGCAGTAATACTTTTTAAAGCATTTCTACTGCTCTCTTGCTCTTTTTCTAGCGTGGTACTTTACAGCCTCTGTGAGTGAAAATGTCCAGTAAGTGTATAAATATAATGATGTTAGAGAAATACACTGTTGTGGATATTATTGCTGGTAACAGCTGAGCTCATCAGTTAGCATATCCTTGCAGTTTTCCAAACTAAGCTGGGTTTGATGTCTTTTCCAGATCTAGCAAATATTCTCCTTTTGGGTGTAGTTTTTGTTTGAAGCACAGATTGATGTGGTAGAATTACTCATTTGTGCTTATTATCTCCACAACATTAATTAGCTTTGCTTTTGCCTTGTAAATGACTGACACCAAGTTTCTTCTGAGAACCACTAAAGACAGGAGCTTTTGAAGACAGAAAAACAATGACAGAACTCAGTCTTGACAACCTCTCTGAATAATGCTCTCCGTAATTGGCTTATCAGCTAAGGTGCATGGCCATGTGCTCTGGAGGAGCAGCAGAAACCTGAATCAAACTATCTGTTGAAAGGAATTTATTTAGACTTTTTATAAATACTTCCTTATTAAAAGAAAGTCATAAGCAGCCTTTTGTATTGTTTTTCACAAGCCATGGTGTGAAAGAAGATAATGAAATTATATTAGATCTATTTAATTAATTTGTGTCTAACCTGTGTGACAAACGTTAATTTAGTTAACTAGATAAACTAGAAACTTAACTAGAAAACAACATTTTTGTTGGTAAAGTAACATAATTTGTATATGTTGAGTGAAGAAAATGCAAAATAAGTTGCATACTGCGTCAAACTAACACAAAGAAATATAACAGTTCAGTTAGGTTCTCTGTTGTCAATCTGAAGTGATTTGAAGTAGTTAGGTTAATTCGTTATTTAATCTTAGACATATGGTCATGGAGTTAGATTATTTTATCTTTTTTTGCTTTCAACTAATAAAATAGAATTTTGTGGAACCTGTAGAGAAGAAAAAAAAATATATTAAGTTAGTGATTATTACTATTTCTCCTTTTTTTTGTTTTTTAGCATAGAAGACAATCCAAAACTGTAAAAGAAGGTGCTCTGGTCAAATAATAAACTTTTTGGACTTCAATAGCTGTGCATCACCCTGTGATGTCACACTCACATCTCTCTGGTGAAGCATAGTGGTAGCATTATAATGCTGTGGGACTGGTTTTCAATAGCAGGAGACAGAAGTTGGCCAATCTCGATAGAATATTTAAATATCACCAGTTATCATTCAGGCTGCAGAGCGCTGCAGTTTTATATTTGGCCACTAGATGTCAGGGCTCGACCAGCAACGGCGCTCCTCCGCCCACCTCCTCTCCACTGGCACCTGAGGGGTAAACTTGTGAGTGGCCTACACATGGTGTGACAGCTTCCCCAGGAAGCTCGGGTGACATTTGCCTCACTTAATGACACAAGCTAATTAATCATTAGCCGTCCCAGAGGTATTGCTGTTAGAGAGGCTTTGTCGTGCCTCGCCGCAGTAGGGGGTCCCAGCCTCAACACGTTATGTATGCATAACTGCCTCATCCCACGCTGCAACATCTTAATTCTCACACGTTTATCTAGTTTGACTGAGCTACTCGTTCTTTTTCAGCCACTCAAACCTGCGCGAGTTGTGTTCACCTGCATTCATCCCAGCCTGTTGCGTGATGCTCTGGACCTCTCTGTAAGTTGGGACTTGAGCTGTGATTGCCAAAAGTAGTGAGGAGGGCTGATCTTATTGATGCTTGATTGAACAGACAAGAAGATTGGGGTTTAGATTTGCTGCATCAGCGGCTCTAACCACATCACTTTGTGAAGGCCCAGTGGACACTCTCAGATATCAGATACACTCCGGATTTCTGAAGGCTGTATTCTTTTTGTTTTAAACCACCAATCTTTACGCTCTCTGCTTGCTGAACAGTTCAAACTTTTTGCGAGTGTTACAATCTTTTTTTTTTTTTTTTGAGATAATGTTCTTCTAAACTTGAGCTGATGAAACATTTGAGTATGTGTGCTCCCACATAAATGTGTGATGAATGAATGAATTCTAAATGAGTTCTAGAAAGAATGAAGTCTGCCCTCGGTACACGTTTGTGCCCCTTTACCATCATTACTGCTCCTCCTGCTGCGTTTCAGGCTGGTTTTGGACATGCCAAGCCTACTTGGCAAGTAGCAGGGAGCTCCAGGTGATGCATGCTGGTTCCCTTCACCCACTAGAGAGGACTGTGGGTTAGTGCATATGTGTATGAGGCCATTGAGGCCACGTGCTGATGAGGGCCTGGACAACGGGAGGCCTTTGAAAAATGTTAAAGGTTTCAGGATGAGACTCAGAGAACCCTTGGGATATCATGATCCCTGACACCTGCTCACTGACCCCTGTGCTTTGTTGTATGACCTGAAAACGGTGCATACATGTGGAGAGATAGGATGTCAGAACTAATCCAAAAGTTTCACACTTTCTTGGGCCAACACGCTAAAGTATTTGCACAAACTTTGGTTCTTACACTTATGTTTTGCCTTCTTCTCCTAATGACAATTTTCATAATTTTTAAATTGACATTTAATTTTTTTAATTTATAAATTAATTAATTTTTAAACAATCAACCAAATTGTGCAGTTTTGTGGAAATTCCAGTTCAATATTGGAAGCTCTGGTACAGATGTGTAAAAATCCCTGAAACGAAGTCAGAAGTTGATTGACAAAATTCTAAAGTGAATGCAAAATCTGGTTTCAATTTATACAAATAAATAAAAACATGTATTAAAATTGCTGTAACTCAAAACCTTTTTTCAGAATTTACTCTAGCCCTTCTTGAACTCAATAAATTTTGCTTAGTAAACTGACTTTTTGTTTCACCTGGTATATTTATAATGTGACACAAAGGCCAAATTCATGTTGCCACATTTTAAAAGGGGGAAACAAGAAAACATGCCTTCCTAAAAGGTGTGTTGATCTTCCTAGATCGTAAGATAGCTACAAAAAAAAAAAATGTCTACAATCTAAGCACCAGGTCAACACTTCTCTATCAACAAAACATCTTCTGCTGCCAGTCTTAACCAGGAGTCTCTTGAAAAAGAGATTTTTTATCTCAATGACATTTTCCTGGGGAAATATAGGTTAATAATGATGATAATAATAATACAAAAATATGAGTATTGTTTAAAGCCTTTACTTTTTTGTAAAATGAATTTAGCTGAAGCAAGTCTTAAGATTTATTTTACTGACTTAAGATGATCAATGTATCAAGTAACATTTAAATGGTAATCCATGACTTCCTGTTTACTCAAAGAACAAATATCACGTGAGACAATTTGGCTTAGGTTTTCTTCAAAATGGGAAAAACAAGCACACATGTTGTTAAAATGAGGCCAATATGTGTTGGTAGTCACTTCCTTAAACTTGCTCATATATAGTCAGAACAATAATGAAGAAATTTAAAATAAATGGAACTATCATGAAATGGTCAGATTAAAATCTTCTCAACATCTTGCTGCAAGAGAGATGCAGCAAGATGTCCTTGGGTTAACAAATCTCAATAGCAACCGCTTATTTTCAGATGTTAGTGCAAATCTTAACCAATGGTGACAATATTTGGTGAGGTTTCATTTGGCCATATGGTGTTGCTTGTACTCTGGGTCCAGTTGCTTTTGTGGATTTTCCTGATCAGAATTAAAATTCTCCTTCCTGCAGGTTCAATCTCCACATTTAGTCATTTGTCCAAATCATAGTAAGATTTTCTCATTCTCTCCTTTGGACATGTTTCATTTGGTACAAAACAACTTTCTGCTGTTTTATAAAATTTTCCCTTGCTTATGTCATGTCATTCAACATTACCCATTCTTATGAATGCTTAATAGGTGTTCCCTATAAAACTAGTATTACTCGTTTCATTGCTCATTACGCTTTTGTTTCATTACAAACAAAAAGTTGTCATGTTCTATCAATTTGGTTTATTGATCTGCTATTCTTTTTTGATAATGTGTTCCAATTTGCATAATTTCTCTTAGGTGAACATTAACTTTCAATGAGGATTTTGTTCATGCAAAGCTTTGCCCCAAAGGTGTTTCTTATGTTTTTTTACAAATAGAGTTGTACTTTGCTTTTGTAGAAAGCTGTGAACAAATTAGAGTTGCAAAACCTACATGAAGCAAATATGTTAAGCATTTGTATTCAGTGTCTTGTGCTAATTTTCCTCAGTAAATAAAGGGATGTAGATTTCAAGTGACTGAGCAGATAATGTATAGTCCTGTCTTGAGAATCTTCTGGTGATGTCAACAAGAATTGACATTTTTGCATTGGAAAACACTTCCAGAGTGAATATTTGACAATCCTACTCATAAACATGGTGACAGGACTTTTCATTTGAATGACACTGACACTTTCATTACATTTGAGCAAGTGATACACTTTTGTAGGTTATCATTTAGGTTTTGCAGTTTGCACCAATTGCTTTGAGAGATAAAATAACTGTTGTGAAAATGTTAACAGTGATCTGAGAAAACTGTAAAATCACTGGAACTTCCTCAAGATCTATTTGGTGTCTGCTGTGACCAGCCATTGTAATTGTGCTTCAGCAGAGCTAATGTATGCCATCAGTTTTTGCTATGCGCATAAAGAAAATGTAGTTCATATTTACATAGGGTGAAACTGAGGTTACACAAACAAGGGTCCCCAAGTATAGCCATCCTGCAAAGATAAGAGCCACTGGGGTGCATTTACATGCCGGTGATGTCCCCATACCATGTCACCTTGATGAGGCTCTCAGTGATTTTAACTTCCTTTGTCACTCCTAAAATCTTTTTTGCAAGACATCTAAGCCTTGACCTTGCCAATGCAGACACCATATTTTCCTGAGTCTTAGCAGGAGGCCTTTGGTCATAAAACATGAAGGGAGAACAAGAAGTTACTGTTCTATGGCTAAAGAAGCCTCTGCTGAACCTTTAAGATGCAAAGACGGATCTGTTGCCTCACTTGCCTTCGTCGTCTGTCTGCAAAAAAAACAAAAACAAAAAGAAAAGCCGGGGCGTGCCCCTCCTAAGGGAGTCCCATTGACAGGCTTAAAGTGATGGCGCCACCCTTTCCTCCTTACCTTTCACTGTTCGCTGTCAGCAGCACGCACACACCCATGCACGTACTCACCTGCTCGCAGACACGTAAACACACAACAAGGGGAAAAAAAGCTTGTGCAAATGTACCTGACAGTGGCAGCATTTGTGCCTGAGAAGATACTTAACAATGCACACTCGACAACCATCCAATCTCAGCAGGAGACCAAAGGAAACAGATGAGAACTAGTCAGGTTGATCAGGAAAACTACTGCCTGCCTACACGTACCATGTGCTGTGCAGAATCTACCCACCTCTGGGCTTATTAAGAGTTAATCAACATTGTTTTTTTTGTTGAAGGCAGAGACACAGACTTAAAAGAACCAATAGCAGAGTCTCTCAAACTTTTTATAACAAGTATCGCCCCAGTAACTCCTAAAGTTTCAGAGTGAAACCGTTTTTAAAGTTGTTTTTTAAGTTGTTTCATAAAAACTGAAAGCTGTTTCAGCATGTTTAGTTCTAACTCTTGAAATGATGAGCTCCTTTGTCGCTTTATTTGGATATATGCAAATTTATATTAGTAGGCGTTTCATCAAAATACCACTAAATCCATTCCCACTGCTGTATAGTGGTACTTGTACCTCAGTTTCAACGGTAAGCCTAACTTTGTGCCTAAAATGGAGAGGCGTTGGCAGCCAGGCCTGCCTCATCATGCAGCATCAACCCTAGTTGGCATTTGTCCTTTCTTATTTATGGCACATAAAATGCAGCAACCCTTTCTGCTCTCACCGTTTAGCAGTTGCAGCTTCCTTGTGGCAGCCCTTTCATCGTTTCAGGGGTGGGGCAGAGAATTTCATGTGATTCTCTATCTCCAGAAAACCCCACAATTACATCTGGCACAACTCTGCATGAAGTAACGCTTTATAAGCCTTTGTGCATCCCAGCTTTGAAGAGCCGCTGCCTTCTATAAGTTTGCGTTTTGTCCCCCTCCACCCCTCCGTTGTACAGCCTCTCCCCCCTTCAATCTCCCCCATCCCCCCAGCTTGAGACAGAGGACAGAATGTGATGTGTTGTCTCTCCTCACCACACAAAGCCTCACTGCATTGGACACACCTTGGACAGCACAAAGGATGAAAAGCACGACGAGGCTTGGACACGCAAGACCACGCTGCCAAGCCCGATAAAGACGCTTCAAAAGTCGAGCAAACACTGGCCTTCTTCCCCCGCTCCCCATTTTCCTCCCTCACTCAGGGCCTTGCATTAGGAGAAAAAAAAATATGTAAAAAAAAAATAGGCAGACTGAGTAAAAAGATATTTTGTCTTTTCCGCTTTTACCCACAGGAGCCCTATGAATGTAATTTTATATTTTTAAGCACTGTTGTGTCTATAGCTGAGTGAACAGAGTAAATGTGCATGTAAACACCTAGATTAACATTTTGTATGTCTGCTTATTTGAGCCGAGGATTAACCAAAAAACATCTCAGCTTTGAAGCAGCCCATAAATAAAGTCTAGCAGCTGCTTATGCTCACATCTACAGCGCACTCAGACATTTAGCCTGGAAGATGCCACTCAGATTAGTTCACAGAGAGAAATGAATATAGTTTTGCAACAAAATAAAAAAGTAAACTTGTGAATTTATAACAATGCGATCAAAAATTACATTTTCTTCCTCATCATTTTACCTTGTCAGTGAACAAAAAGTGTCCACGTATCATAACACACGACTTTTCACCAGTAGCACCCTCCTCCTTCCTCCTGCTTCACTCTCTCCCCTGCGCTGCCACATCGAAACAGATGGCGTTTTATGCCGGGCACAATCAGGACTATTCAGCGTCAGGCTGGGCAGGCCCTCCCCACCTGTGTTCAGCCCAATCATAACCTAATGAACACATTGGGAGCAGTCTGTTCCAAATTACTCCCAGTTGGAGACAGGGCCGCAGGTAACCCCACCCCACCCCCATCACACTTTGCCCCTTTCTCCACACCTTCTCTTCTTTGCAACAGTTGCCTGGCCCACCCGCCTGAACCGGTATTGACTGTGGCGCTCAGACCCCAGCTCTGACTCCTAATCAAATCAAGATTCATATCTGTGTGCTGTCAGCATACCGACACACAGCTCAGAGAGGTAATATATGCAGTGCAGGCGTATAAGTTACACGTGGGGAGATGTGGATTGACAGCTAAAGTGTTCATATGTTTGACTGGGATTGGTTTTATTTGATATATCTATAGGAGTTGTTTTTTCAAGATAATATGTATAACTGAGCTTTCACTATTAATTGTCTTCCCACCTGTGCAAGAACACACATTACACAATAATAAAGAAGCATTCTGCGCCACTGAAAATGACTTAACCACATCAGTGTTGGCAAAAAGTTTGCTGAATCTTATTATGGGCATGAATGTGACATGCTGATTTTGGCACTTTAACTGAGCTGTTTGTTTCCCAGGGTGCATTTATTATATAACCAACAGATTCAAAAACAAAAATTCCCAACGGGTGAAAACTCTACACATTGCTTCATGTATTTACACACATTTTTGCAATTATATGATTTCATGGCTCTTAGCAAATTGAATCCCAACCACAAGGTCTTTATGACAAACTTTGGTTTTGCTTTGACAACACATTTAGTATTGGACTAAGATCAGGCTTTGCGATGGCCTCTCCAAAACTTCAACTTTGCTGTCTTTAAACCAATTTGTGAGTAATTTGGCATTATGGCTTAGTTTACTCTCTATTTTATGCCCAAACTTTAGGTTTCTGGCTTACGTCATTAGATTTTGCCTTAATATTTCCACACCATATTATTTAATCTTGATTGCATCTATTTTATGAAGTGCATCACTACCTCCTGCAGCAACACTCACAGGATGGGATGACTTACAATTTTAGTCATCAGTTAACCTAAAATTTTTAGATTGTAGAGAGAAGAACCTGGAAAGACTCCACATTAAACACAGAGGAAACATTTTCCCCAAAAACTGAAGTCTTTGTAGGCCAGGACAAAAAATTGTTCGAAAAATATATTATGTTTCTCATTATATAGTGTATGTACATATGTGGTTTCAACTATATTTGAGTCTGCAAGTATGTGTTGGCTCTGTGTGTAACAATGCTTTCAAATGCAATCATCTAATCCCTAATATCAAAAATCATCTAGGTTTGTATCATCACTCCACCCTGGAAAAAGACAGCTTGAAGAGTTTAATGAAACAGATCATTAAACGCCCCAAATTAACATGGTGCACTGTAAAAAAACATAAAAAACCCCAAAACGCTTCTAATTTACGGTAAGGCAGCTGTGGTAAAATATGGTAAAATTCTGGCAACCACAGCTGCTGGTATTTTACTGCAAATTGTAAGGATTGTTTTTAACAGTGTGTGCAAAACCATCTGACTGCAGCTGCACTCATCACTACGAAAGAGGATTAAGGACACTGAAAAAAAACAATTTCTGACTTTTTTCCCCTCAGAATTCTGACAATTGATCTCAGATGATTAAAGTCAGAATTTTGAGATTTAAATCAGAAATGTTTTTTTTTTTCAGTTGCCATAATCCTCTTCTGTGCAATTACACTACAACATTTTAATTGCAGTACTGTAATTGTTATTCAGAAAATGCCTAAAAAAGGAAATTATATATTTTTTTACCCTTAAAACCAGCATATACATATATAAGTATGTGAAAGGCTAAAAAGTTTCCTCCTGTTGATGTCAGAACAAGCAAAAGGGCAGTTGTGGGTAGAAGCCATTTGACACCAGAAGTGTGCTGTAGTCAAGAGTCGCTGACATTCTGATACACCCTGCAACATCCCTGGGGACTAAAGAATGAAACCAGGGCGCCTGGCTCGTCATGTCCCATCAATCGCCATCGGATCCCAGGAACTGCAGACCAACGAGCAGCTGCTGCTTGGGTGTCCATCACTGGTTTCGACAGGAGTTCTGCCCCACTGGCTGCCCTTCTTCACTGTCCCTCTGGCCAATCTGCACCTCAATTGGCCCTGCGCTGGTGGGTGATGCCTGCTCCTTCTGTTGCATGTCAAAGAGAGCCAGGAGCCACAGAGGAAGTGCAAATATCCTCTAATGGCCTTGATCCAGATGGATGCGCTGATGACAATAGGCCCCGTGCCTGAGGTTTGGGGTTTTTTTGTCAGGGAGAAACACACAGGGGCCACCACAATAACACAGCAAAATTATGCATGCAGGACAAGCACTATTGACATGTTAAAGAGCACAGCCAGTTGCTATGATAATTGAGTTAGTCCATTCCAAGGCAGAGAGCTCTTAAACATGTCTTTAAAGGAATTTTGGGCACATAAGGAAGGCTTCAAGACAATCGATATATAAGATGCAGGGTCACCGTCTCTCCATCCATTTGAATAACACAGGGATGAATTTTGGCTGATTGATGGAAGCGCCTGTGGAGGCGTGTTTGGTGATTTTATTGACACTTTAAGGATTTGACAGATTCAAAGTTTGCTTCATTTTGGACATTTTCTAATTTCTTGACCATGTCAAACAGGAATGTAGGCTTGGACCCATGCTCTCAGGTATGAAATTACATTGTGTAACATCACACGTGCCATGAGGGAAGATTGACCTGCTTTAAGCAAACAAAAACACCAATGGCATCCCGTCTGTTTAAATTGCTTTTAACTGGGATGTTTGGTTACGTCAAGGGGTGTCTGATCTCCCCTCCACCTTCAACGGGTCACACTGAGAGTGGCCACTTTGTGTACAGCTGGGGCATGTTTGGCCAGTAAAGTAAAACCAGGAAGCCTTTGAAATTTAACCAAAGCCTCTTTAAGCAAAAGGTTGGAAGTTCACTCCTATTTGGGAGTCTCCGAAGCTTTCTTTTCGGACACACTGAGCTGGGTCAGAGACATCAGAAGGCAGTTTTTTCCTGCATCTATGGAGCTGCAAGATGAACTAAGAGTCAGTCAAGGTGTCTGAAGTGCAGGATTTTCTTCCTCGCAGAAGTAGCCCTACCCTTTGAACTTCTTGTCGATTTGCAACCAAACACTTCAATGTATTTAATGGGATAGACTAACACAGAGTAGCAAACAACTGTGAAGTAGAAGTTAGCATGATCCTCTGATATTTATCCCCCTCTATTCTGATTTTCTTAGATAAAATCCCCACCTTCGGAAGTCACATAATTAGTAAATTTACCTCAGTATAAATAGTGACAGAACATTACGCAACTGTCACCATTGTAAAGTTCAAGGGACACACCAACTAGATTGTGAAGTCCAATGCAGGGTTAGCTTCTAAAACATTATTCCAAGGTTTGAACATTTCATGTAGCAACACATTTGAGAATGAAAAAATACAGTAACTGGTACAATTACAAAACCTGGCTGCCAACCTAAACTGTAAGGGAGGATTAGAAGTACGAATTAGCGAAGCAGTCAAGAGGCCGATGTGAACTCTGAGGGAGCTGCAGAGACTCACTGCTTAGGTTGGAGAATCTGTCAACAGGACAACTAAACTCATGCAGTCCACATCCGCTAGAATAAAGTTCTTACTGGAAACCATAAGATGTTTGGCACAAGTCATGTAAGCAAGCAGTTGTCTTGGTGGATTTCTAGTAAGTTAGTAGAATCATAACTCCAACAATACGCAAGGCAAAGCATTAATGATGCTATCTAACATAAACAGCATAAGTAACCTTTGCCATTTTCAATTTTCTTTTTAATTAAATTTTTTAGTTTGAAGGAAGGCTGTCAATGTTAATTCGTTAGCGCTTGAGATTTTCTCAAAAGTTTAAACCGTTAATATTACATATTCTACATTAATTTTATTACCTATTTTGACCTAAAAGTTGTGGAGGGTTACCTAATCCACAGCAGCACATTGCACGGCCTTGTACTGCGACAATGCAGTCGCAAAATCCAGCAAGGAGAGTCAAAGTGGTTTGCTCAGCGGAAAATTTTGAATGAATAAGATGTAAGTCTGGATAAAACCAGGTAACTTTTAGTTATTATTTGTAAGATTTGAAATGAAATTACTTCTTTTAATTCTTCCTGAAAAAGGAAACCTGAAGAACTTTCACATGTTTGGTTTGAGACAATAAAACATTACCAGCTTCGCAGTGAAAGATGGTTCCATAAAGTACTGAGTCAACCCAGAAAAGGTTTTATTTATGCAAAAAAGAATTTAAACCCATTTTATTCTTTGCCTTCCACTTCATAGTTGTGTAGTACTTTGTGTGATCTACCACAGAGACTTCTGAGAAAATATACTGACATTTGTGATCCAAAGGATGTAAATACTTAAAGATAATAGCAAACATGTTTTAAAGAAGGAGCTTGTACATGAAAAATGAGTCTTTATTGGTCATTAGTTGGTTTATTTAAAGCAGGCGTCAACGCTTGAGCCATGTGTGTGTGCTGCCACATTAATTTCTGCATGTTTTAACTAATTGGTGACAAGCTGCTGTGACAGGCAGGCACTGAGTGAAAAGATTTCAAAATGCGACTGTTGCACTTTCAAGGCAGGTCCTGTTTTAACAAGATGCTAGTTAATGGTTGTGCTTTTATGGTGGTGGCTGCATGTATAATTAAACTGCTGTAGTATTTGTTATAAAAAATCCCCAGGGGTGCAGGAAATGTTGCAGGAGCCAATTTTACTTTGAGCTGTGGAAAATTAAAACCGTCAAACCTCATACTGTTGTTTTGACATCATTCCAATGTTTATGGATTTTCCTGTGTGTGGTTGAGGTTTTGCTGTTAAGCGCCTCACCTTGTGTTTGTTGGGGGAACAAAGGTTGCAATGTTTGCACAATGTTGATTGTCCCTTCTGGGAGGTCTAGCCTCCGGTGCTACTTGTTGGGAAACATGTTGCCTGTCTTCCATTAATGGATGTCTAGCCGTTACCTAAATTGCTTTTAAAACATAAACCTCTATTAATGATATGCTGCTAATATATGGCACAGACATTCATGTACTGTATACCCTGGACTGACTGTGGTCTAAAAGAAGTAAAGAAGCATCACTCACAGAGTCTGGCTGATTTCTGATCACGGTTTTCAAAGGCCATGTCTATTTGAGAGAGCAGTCAGTGTTTCACAGATCCACAGTATTTTACTAATTCCAAACAAAACAAAATTATTAGTGTAGACTTTTTAAGCTTTTTCTAACATACGCTAAAAAATTTAAACAACTGAACTTAATCTGGATAGCATTACTATACGTGTATTAATTGTTGAGTTAGTAGTCCCTTACTTTAACTGTGATATTTCCAAATCACTCCTGAAGTGTCCTAATTCTCCATGTTCCATACTATGCAACCATGTTTAGCACTAATCAGTGCTAAACAGTGGAAATGTTTATCTTCCTGTTTTGTTTTTAGAAGCTCAGTTAATGTATGACCCAAGTATTCATTTTTACGCTGTGCGACATGGTGCATCATTGTAACATCAAAGGGCCTATACTTGGGCATAAACTAAATAAACCAAATAATATAGTTAAATTACAGTGGGAACTCTAACATATTATATTGTAAAGATTTTAATGTGTTCTAAATTTTAGCATAATTACTTGCATTTTTTTTTTCTTTTACATTCAAAAGTTTCTGACCAGAACCTTTATATTCATGCGTTTCTGGTTCCTATAAATCTGGTGCACAAGCGACATCCACAAACAACACTGATGGATGACAAAGCTGCTTCTCTTTGCCCACTGGGGGGTCATTTCTGTTTCAGAACACGAGCTGATGGGATGCTGGAAAACTCTACTGTTGTGTTCAAGTTACGCAAAAAGGAACCGACGCTATTCAAACTTAAAATAGCAACTCATTGTCAAACCACATCTCCAAAGAAGAATTTTTTTCAGGTTTTTTTGTGACACTTGAAAGCTTTAAGGGTGTAATAGTCCTTTGCACCAATCTGATGATTGAATAACTGAAACAACAGATTTAAAAAATAAAATAATGTTGCTGAGCTTATATGTTTAATTTCAGTAATCTGGCAGCAAAGAGGGTTTTGGAATTGTAAAGGTTGCTTATTTTATCAATATTTTTAGATTAAAATGTGATCAATTGCAATTAATTATTTATAGACCCTAATCAATTGAACATTTTAAACAAATCCCACCAGTAAGTTAAATATTTATGCAAAAAGTAGAATTATGTGTTGCCATTACTTTCTGTGTATTAACTGTAAAGCTGTTTATTTTAGCTCTAAGATCTTTAAAAAGACTCCAGCATGTTTCACTATAGATATGCACTGGGTTCAGCAAAAAGAATATACACCAATAAAATTTTTCTTTAATTTTGAAATCTCGCTCCCTGAAGGAGCTATAATTATTATTTTTTTGTTTCTGACCATCCAATTACCATTCAGGGCCAGTCAAGTGCAAACAATCGCTCCAACTCCACCATCAGAATATTTCTCTGAGTATTTCCAACACATAAACCCTGAGATTTAAGTATAATTAGTAGAATTTTCTTTTTGGAAGGAGAGACTGAACAGACTTTTTACTCTGAGGAATCATTGCGACAGAAATAGAAATTAAGCAGTGCTTCTTTTTTTCCGTTTTTGAGACAAGCAAAGCAGTATTAAGAATTAATCACTGACAAGGATTACTGAAGTTTAAGGTGACAGGTTGTTGGCATAATGTAATGCACTCCAGACATCGCTTAGATAAGTCTGATGTAAGATTTACCTGCATGGCCCCGGTGGTATCTATGGAGATGAGTCTTATAGTCTTGATCTCAGCTCCACAACGCCAGTTTCCTGCCATGCTTATGACTCTGTATCTATGCTAATACAGGGATCAGTCGGGGTGAAAAGCTCATCTGGCTTGTGCTTTCTGGTTTATCTTATCACTCTGCTCACCCTGCTTCTCTCTGCACTGCATCACCGCATACCTGCCATGCACATTAAAGAAAAACAGCCTTTTTACTCATTTTTCAGATTTTCAGCTCTCTTTCTGTTTCTTTGCTTAAAATGCATCTGTTCCTGTGCTACTTAAATTATTACTTGGTGCTAATCAATATTTTTCACTCACTGTGGCATTAAACCTTTGATGAAGTAAGTTTACTTCCATTTAAAAAGCTTTCGTTTGCTCCCTGCTGCAGTAATCGGTGAGCCATTGAATGCATCAAACAAACAAACAAACAAACAAAAAAACATCCTTCAAAGTTTCCTTCCACGTGGAAGGGTTTTGGTCAAGAACAGGTCAGTTCAGACAGTAAATCCTGTCTGACTTAACTGACACCCCCCTTCCTCCCTCTTAGCCTCTTTGTCTCCATCGCGCCCACCCTCACTGGCACGATTATTTCTTATCATGTATTTATTTGTTTAATCCTCCCCTCCCCCCACAACACTTGGCGGCCCTCTGCTTGTGCACGAGCTGCTTGTCTGGCATCCTCCACCTCCCCCTACTTCTCCAAATCCACACCCATTGCCGTCCCCATCCAGCTCAGGCCCCAGCCACAATGGGCGGATGTTTCTTCCAGAGCCCCAGAGCTTCACATGGTGGGGGACAAGAAACCCCCTCCTTCCTATTTCATCTTCCCATCCCTCCCACTTGTATGTGGCCACCACTAGCCGTCCTACGTGCACACTATAAATAATGGATGCATTAGCATGCATGAATATTGTTTTAGAAAGGGGGCGGGAAAGCCTTAATTCATTATTAATCCACTTCAAGGCAAAGTGGAACGTGGCGGCTGGGATCCTACTAAAGCTTGTCTGTAATGTTTCCCAAAAAAATGGTGACGGAGTTCACAAACCAAGCTTTTTTTCTCACATCTCTTCCACATGGCCCTTCGGTCACAACACTACTACTCCACATCTGGACGATAAGGAAGCGTTTTTCCCTTACAAGTTAGGGGTACATTTTTTCCTCTTAACCAATAATTTGAGAAAGTATAAGTATGATTCAGCTCTTGAGTTTAAGCAGAACAAAGTTTTGAGATAAAGGTTTCAAAGAATGAAAGTGCAAAAAACTCCCTCACCCCCCAAAAAAAAACAAAAAACAAAAAAAAACAGGTTAGGGAGCAATAAGTCACACATGTGGGTGGAATGCAGGGAATTATATTATTTTTACTCTGTTTGGTATTTAGGATATTTCATCTAATAATAGCTTACTGGTTGGAGAGCATGTGTTTTAAAGAGATAAGTTACCATTCACTGTATTAACCAGACACGGGGCTTGAGTGTAAGTGCTGCAGCCATGTGTGTTTATGAGTAAGACAGAAAATGTGTATTTTCAGCGTCGGTGTGAGTCACAGTAAACACCCCTTTACACCAGACCCCTCTCTCCCACCACTAGGTTGCACTGCCTGCTTCCCTCCTGTCTGATGCCGATCCAGCCAATAGCATACAGATGACAAACCCACATGAGAACGACAGCCTATTGAAAAACTACTACAACATACACAGGGATGTTGTGTATTGGCTCGGTGAACCCTTAAAACTCCACACAGACTGGATTCATGCTCTCTCTACAGTGATCCAATATGAAAAATCCTCTTCTCACTGGAATATAAATATAACAAATACATATAGCAAAGTCAAACAGAAACAACATATTTCTTTGAGAAATGAGACTCTTATTAGGAGCTGAGATATCATTAATTTTATAAGATTTGTTTTGCTCAAACCTTCAGTGTTTTGGGACTCGTTGACAGATATTTAAAGGTGGCAAAATGGAAAACCAAAGAATGGCACAAGCATGTAAAAATAGATAACGAAATAAGTAAAATAAAAATAAATAAATAAAAAGATAAATACAGAAATAAATGAACAAACAAACAAACAAATAAATAGATAATTAACTAAATAAATGTTGCAGCTCTTTGTAACTTTACTTTTGTTGTCTTTCTTTTCACAACACCAACAAAAAAATCATATATGACTGTTTCACGCCATCTTATATTTTTCTTTCATTTTTTGTTGCTGTGTTTTTACTTGTTTAAAATTATTAAAAACAAATCACTTAATTTATTAGCAAACGTGTGAAGTATGGGTAAGAATGGCTGTTGTGATTCTGAAATGTATGAAATTAATTTTTTTATTAAAGTGCTTGTTGTTACTGAGGATGTTAAGCCATAAAATATTTATCTTTAGTCATGACGGTAACTGAAATCAGAAATTGAATCATGATTTTCATCATAGTTTTAAATTGTGAAATATTTTGGACTGTTAGGTTGTTTTTCACTGGAGGGGGTTGTCTGCTCTTGGTGAATGAGAGGTTAAAGTTCAAGAGGATAGTAGAGCCATTGTGACCTTGGAAAAGGAAGAAAGGAACGTGAACATGTGGTTGAAATCACTATTACAATTTTAAACAATATATTTTTTATTACTGAGCGGCCTTGTTTGTGCTTGGGTTTATATTTTCCGAGCCCAGAGTTAATTGGTAAGAATCAGGTATAAAATGGGATTCTGGTGATGTATGAAATACTGTGTTTTATTTAAAAAGACTGTTTTGAGGATTGGAAAGCTTATTTTTTGGTGACTCAGATATGACAGTTGACGACCAAATCCTCCTGCCACATGCACTTTTGAGCATTTTTTAAATTATATACACTCAGGCTGCTGGATGTCAGAGTCCATCACAATACTGCCTCTCAGTCAGAACGGAGGCAGCAGGGGTTATGTTGCTAACACATGGAGGACCGGGGTTTCTGGAATGTTCACAGCTTAATTTTTGGATTTCAGGCTCTTGGCACGAGGCTGGTGTCTGGTGTTGAACCCTGTAGACACCACACTGCTCCTGTGAACTTGGATCAACCTCTAAAATACCTCTTCCTGTGCAGGAAATTGAAGTATTGTGAAGTATTGGCATGCTGATGGTCATCTATCTCAGGGGCCTGGAATGAGTTGGGGTAAAAGTGAAAGGAGACCCTCTGTGGATCAGAGATTGGCTGCTGGGTCTGAGTTCAAAGGTGAAGAGGAGAGACTTGGACTAGGAAATAAGATAGTCATCACTTTGCCGCACTGCATCTATACACTGAGTTTGGGCATTAGAATAGGACCTAAGAGTTTTAGGAACACTAAATATTTTTTATGGTTCCTGACTTCTACATCAGTATAATATCATTTATTTTATTGGATCTATTGCATATTGTTGTAGGATAAATGTTGTGTTTGGTAGAATCTTAGGGAAATAGATAACCCAGGGCACATTCAACTATGGGATAGCATTCCACTCAAAAAAAGGTTTTCATTACTTTATTTGTATATGTTGATACAATTTAGGCACTATAAAAAGAAAAAATCTGTATTACTCTTTTAGCAGATTATACTGGAGATTGTATCTGATTTATAGATTCCTTTCTGAAAGTACATTAAGATGCTTATTCTACTTTTTTAGGGAACCAGGAAAACACCTGATCATTTGACATAAAACACGCGCTGGTCAGATGTGTGATGGGTTATTCCTTTCTGAAGAGAAAAGAATAAAATACACATTCCATGTGTAAAAAATACTAAAAAACATATGTTTGATAATTATTTTAGGAATAGGATCAAAATAGGTTGAGAAAATTATGAGAAATATAAAACATTACCTGGCCAAACATGGATGAAATTATACTCCACTGATCAAATAATTATTTCTAAACACATATTAGAGTTGTGAAATTTAACCAATTATTTTAAATATGGCTACCAGACGCAGAAGGAGACCCATGCATGGAAGAACTGCTGCTGCTTGAGGGGAAAAGGCCTAAAATGACTGAAGTTTATCTGTTCCTAACCAAACTTTTCAAAATTGTATGGATGTAACAAAATTGTATGCTTATGGCACCCAAACTAACCAACCAATTCCAGATACTGCTAAATACCACCTTGCCTTTACTTCTCAGAAATAATTAACCCAGAATAAAATGTATTTTCTCACTGAGAAATTAATCTCAAGAAACATAGAATAAATGGTAGTGAATAAATTGTTTCAAGGGCTTGTTAAAAAAATGATCAGGGTGGCTGAAGTTTTTTCTTTGACTTAAATTTGACTCCATCAAGCTTCAACTAAACATTTTCTCAGTGTCCTGAATGCATTATTGGTTAATTCTCATCAGATTTAATCTATTATGCATGATGTAAACGCACAGTGTTGTGTTACATAACACTGGCCGTAAATGCGTACAGCGCAGCAGGAAATGAACGTCTCCAGGCATCACAGGGGTGTAGGAGGACGTGGATGTGACTGTATATCATGTAAAAGTGTACAACGTCGTTATAGCGAGTAATAATAGAGAGGGGCTGTCATTTTAAAAGAGCATCGCCTGTCTCCTCTGGGGCTTGAATTCTGCCCTGAGGTGTGACCTTGTGAACTTGGCTCTGAATATCCCCAGTCCCGTCTCTCCGGACATCCCTCCGCATCCCTGGGCTCTATTGTACGGGCTTTACCCAGGCAGGAAGTGACATCAACGGGTCCAAACTAAAAATATGTCGCAGGACGAGCTGGTTTGGATGTCCAGGACCGATGTTTGTTTAAAAAGGAGGATGCCTCCCACAAGGTGATGCTCCCCTGAAGGATGCAGCAGAGTGCCACGCTGGGGAAGCAGACAGACAGACAGACGAGCGGGGCTGAGTGAGTCGCCTGCTGGCTGTGTGCTTTGATGCCGTCACTTTCATTCATGCAAGTTCAAATATGGTGCCACACTTTGCCCCCGTCTGAGCCGGTGACGCAGCGCGATAAGACTTGGACAGAGGCATTTAGTCGCGTTTGTCTTCAGAAACGGGGCTTGTGGCGTGCTAGTTACAACAAGACAGGAAAGAGTTCTGAATGGCAACTGCAGGGAGAGGAAAAGATAAGACTCGAAGTCAGTCGGTGCGCTTTTGCGCATTTATGTCCTCCCCGCCCCCCAATTATTTCGCGCATTTAGATACAATCTTTAGAACCCCACAATAGAACAGCTGAAAAAAGCGGCTCATGCAAAGTTTAAATATCTTGACGTGCATCACATAGCTCTGGAAATGTCTCCTTAACAGTCGAACTGTCATCTCCGTCCAGTGCTTGTGTGTCTCGTCCTCACCAGGGAGGCTCTGACAGACCCTGCTGAGTCCGGGCTGAGCGCTGCAGTCACGTGGTCCCTGTTATTATCCGCCCTTTCGTCAGGTGCAGCCAATGTTTGGACGTTGTGTCATGGAGCGTTTCCCAATGGGGAGGAAAAATCTGCTACTCCGAATAGAACTCTGGACAAGAAATAAGAAACCACCACAGAGCATTTCTCAGATTTTTTTCATCAGTGGATGACTGACAGCCATTCCATCCCAGTGAATCTCAACACAGCACACATTATTCTACTGAATGAGGGACTGATCAGATGGTCACCTGAACCCAACTTAAGTATGAAAGGCTCGTGTCAAGAGGAATTAAAGTTGTTTCAATTCCGGGTCATTCCACCACATATTCTTTTTTTGAACTCTTCCTTAGGTCAAACACGAGTAATATGTTGTTTAAAACAATAAACAGCAACTTTTTTTTTTTTTTTTTTTTTTTTTTTTTTAACCGGTGGTTTTTTTTTTTAACTTTTTTTTTTATTTTTTTTTTTTATAAATATTGTAGAATTTTTTTATTTTTGTTATTATATATAAAATTTTACGGTG
>CAEFZX010017405.1:0-50022 GCA_903066825.1 Alfaro cultratus
CTATTGGAATGAAAGCAACAGTGCTAGCACGCTAACTAGCTGTGTCACAATAAACTGTGTCACGAAAATACCACGTCACTGACTTTACCTCGGGAAAAATAATAAAACAGCTGTTTATTCATTTTGGGAGTGAACGGAGTTGTCAGATTGCTGATTTATAATCTATTAATAAAGTTTGTCTGACCTATCTGACTGTTTTGTTGACATTCCCTTTAGCGCAGCTCCATCTAATGGATGCATAACGTAACTCCAGCCTCTACTGTAGCGTCTATTCTATGCGCCTTATAATGCGGTGCGCCTTATATATGAAAAAAGTTTTAAAATGGGCCATTTATTGAAGGTGCGCCTTATAATCCGGTGTGCCTTATAGTGCAGAAAATACGCTAATCAATCTCAATTCTTTCTCATTTATTCCTGAATTTCTTTGAATCTCTGTATGGTGTCTAGCTTTAGAGGATCATTTGTTGTACTTTGTCAGGCAAGTTCGGTTTAAGTTATGTTTGTTACATTTCTACTTAGTTTTAATTTCTAAATAAGTTTGAAAAAGAAAATTCTTACAACTAAACATTTTCTAAAAATCCTTTTATAATCTTATAATTTCAAAAGAAAGGGATTTTTGGTTATTATGATTCAATTTAACCCTGGCAGGTTTTCTAGGCTTTTGGAACCTAAGGCATCTAGCAGAGCTCAACTCAGCAAAACAGCTTTTCCCAAAAGAGAAATAAAGAGCTGACAGTAGACGTCATTGAGGTCTCTTTCACAATATCTTTCTGCCGTAGGAGTTTGTCCAGCTAATATGCATCTGTTCCATCTGGCTCCACTGTTACACTCTGCAAGAACTGACTCTAGATTTCCCAAGTTTGTGAACATAACACAAAACCACTGAACCATAGTAGGAGCTTTTATGAGTATGAACCTGAACAAGGTATGTTAATGTCATTCTATTGTCTATTGTAACATTGCCTTGTTAATGGCAATGGCATTAACAAGGTATGTTAATGGCATTACTCTCAAAATTTACTAATCACAAATATCTCTGCAAATCTAAGTAGGAGACATACATGGCCCTTCCAGTGTACCAAGGTTAAAAAAACACCTTGTGGCACCACAAATTGTCAGGTTGTCACTTTATCTAAAGCCTGTTCATGAAGGTAACAAGTTCTGGATAAAACTCATACCTCTCTCTTCCTAGTTACAATCTCCAGCTAATTCATTCATGGTAAATATTAGGTTTTTCCAGACCAAACTGGTCCCCTCTTACTGGGACATGCCCAGGGAATCTCCAAAGGAAGGTTTTCAGGAATATAGCTGATCAAATGCCTAAATCTCCTAAGATGACTCCATGTTAAAAGGAAGCTACAGGATTTTTTTGTCTCTAAAGCTGTGACCAATCACCAGTGGAAGACGCTCGACTTGAGGGAGACACATAGCCTAACCACTGAGGTACAGGTTTTCCTAAATGCTGAGATGTATGGTTACATGTTTAGATCTTTGTGAAGTTTTTAGTTTCGTACAAATGTGTACATCAAACTTTGACTTAAAACACAATACTTGACAGTTGACTGTGTAATGTAGCTGTGAATCCTGTGTGGATGTGAATGCAACCATGAGTAAGCTTGTAAAACTTTCTTAGTGCCATATTATTTTATGGAATTGGAGGCATGTTGTGAAAAGTGCTCTGTGATATTTTAATGCTTGAAGTTAGTTCTGGTATGCAAGGAAAAGCAGGAGTTCGGAATACATTGGAGAGTTTCAGGAAAGTTGTTTTTGGTTGTCAGAATCAAGAACAGAGAAATATGGGCCCTGCAACACATTCTTGGTCTGAGATTTGTCTATTTTTCCCATATATATTCAGCAGACATCATCATATAACCTCTAAATCTATAAATGAGCTTCTTGTTTGTTGACTTCTTTTTCTGTCCCCTGTCTCTGGTTGGCTTAGTTAGTCAGATGGCCAGAATAGAGCTCTGTAGAGAACTATTAAAGCTCTTTTAATTCTGCCAGGATATCCTCTTGACTTGGCATGATGCCGACTGCTGCCGTCACATGAAGTAATCTGGCATAAGTAATGGAGCCACTGAAAGCACGTGCCATACATGCCCCTTTGCCATCTTAAGAAGTCTGAGGTATTCCTGCCAGAGTTGGAGCTTAAGCTTAGCTGACTAATCATGCAGTTACTGGGTCACAAACTATCGAACCAAACAATGCATATCTAATGACGAGACATTTTCCACAGACCCGTTTTCCACCATGGTCATTTCTGGGTTGACTATTTTAATACACTTGTAAAATTTATGATGACTGTTTTAAATATTTCTTGAAGAAGCATACAGAGTCCTCAGCCAAGTTTATTTCAGTTGCTGTCCTGCAGATACCCTTAGATACATACTTAGGTAACTTGACATACTTTGCCAGGTTGCCTAGCACCTCTACCCCATTCTTTGAAGTCAGGCGTTTGTGACACTAACTTGTAGTTTTACCTGGCTTACCATTGTGGATAACTTTTTTCTGCATTGCCAAACTTTACTAGTCTTCTGATGTTAAAGAGATTAAGACAGAATTACAATATGTCAAATACGGTTCTAAACCTTCACTCAATAAAGTAGTTTCCCTTACATTACCTTCTCTGAGGATTTTCTTGACTTTAATGTCTCTAAAATCAATTTGTTACAATAAGAGAGTAGTTTAAAGTTTTGGACACTTTTAAATATAAATAAATCTCTTACTTCCATGTGCATTGTAAGGCCCTGTATGGACTGTATGACCTAGAAGAAGCTAGATTGGATGACCCAGTGGTCATCCTCGAAGCCATCTGGCAACCCAGGTCTTGTTTGGCTTACCCATCCTGCTGCCTCACGCAATTCCTTAAGCAAGCATAAGTGTGCTTAGGAGGACTTAATCTCAGGGAAACTGGTTTGGGCCATACTTGTTGACTTTCAGAGTGGGTAGACACTGGCTGTTAGGTCATGGGGTTCCTTCAGACACGTAAAAACTGAGACTTGATTTTAACAACGTGTCCTCTCAGTCTGTTGTAAGATTTAAATCTTTGGGTTCTCATTGAAATCCTGCCCTTGCAAAGTCACTCTTGGTAAGCTTAAACTAAGCAAGTAATTATTTAACACTCCAGCTTCTTGAGTTGTACGGTATCATTAGTTGTGTTCTGTAGAAGGCTGGCAGATACTCCCGAGTATATACAGCCAGCCAATTAGTCAAGCAGGGGAAGTTAGAGAAGCTCCCTCCTATCTGCACACAGAGGTCACTCTTGGCCTTTTGACTGTCTGTCAGTGCAGAGGCCAGTGTCTTCCAGAAGAGGGCCTTGGCTACAGGCAGACGAGTCAACCAACCAACCAGCCAGCCAGACAGGCAGCCAGCCACACCGTTTGCAGTCTAGGTCTGGGGCTACAGCCTGGACTAGGGCAGCTCAAGTTACCCAGACAGATTTGTTAACACTGTTTGGGTCCACTCAGCTTTCTAGCCAGGCTTCTGAGCCAAACGTGGCTGAGGTGACTTAATCTGTCATTAAACTCACATTACACCCGAACACAGACTCTGCTCAGGGGGGCAGAGACGGTACTCACTCTCCCACTCGCTGGCACGGCTGGCTGGGTTTAGGCAGACACAAAGAACACATCCCCCTTCCTCCTCCTTCCCATCCTCTTCATGCCACACACCATGGCACAGCTAGACAGCACTGCACAGTCTAGACAAAAGCAATTTCACTTGAAGTTGAAAAGTCATTTGGCTGTGTGATGGGTGTCCGTGTGGATTTCCTGGTTTTTGCTGTATTCTGCTGGTATACATCTGCTTTTCAGAAGAATGTGCTGTCAAAAATGTTTTTTTCTCCCTTCAGTTCCAAATGTAATGCATCTGAACAAAAACCAAATAAAGCACTAATTTTATTGCTTGCTTTAAAGGACCAGATTTGAATTCTATTTACTTTCAATTTGTGAAAATGAGAGAAAAACAAAATTATTTTATGAATCTTAAATACATTTCAGTTTTAAAGAGTCTTAAATACAGCCAGGTCTTAAAAAATTTAGAAATGTTAATTTGTGGCTTCTTCCATCAATGTTTTTGAGGAATATGTTGGTGTGTTTTTCTTTCTTTCATCATTTCTTCCTCTAGTATGAATATTCCACTTTCTATTGTGGAACAAAAGTACCTGCTTGTGACACTTTTGAAAAAGTCTTTACTCCTCTCAGAGTTCTGTTTGTTTTGTTGTTGTTTTTTACTTTTTTTGTACAACTTAAATATTTCAAATTAATAAACCAATTTTGATATCTAGATAACCTCAGTAAAATTAAAAGAACAGTTTCCAAAAAAATATTTTATTTAAAAAGCAATAAACAAGACAACCTGAAAAACTATGAGAATTGATTGCTCCCTTGTTAAATTATAAATTTATTATGATTAAGATTTTTTTTTTTTGAAAAGTCGAGTTCAGCTTCATTAGAGACCCTGTTATTACCAGATATGTACATTAAAAAATTACTAAAATACAATCCATCTGAGTTCATGAACTATGCCAGAAGATTTTATAAAAGCAACATATCATATTCTAAATAAAACAATAAAAATAAATTCAAGTGTAGATTGGAAAGAGAAATTATGTACAGATGGGGAAAACATGAGGCAGTGGGAGACCTCAGTAATGTCCACAGTTACTCAGCACACCACAGTTACTCAGAGCACACTGACAACTCTTACAGGTCATCTTTGTAACACTTGGGGTTATGACAAACCCCAGGTGTTTATGGTTTAACAATAAATCCATTGCCATAAAACTAATACAGCATGTCAGATAAAGAACATCATGAAGCCAGTCCAAAATGTTTTTAAGGTAGAATGGTTGTTTGCAGCTGCTTTGCCTCTACAGAATCTGGCTACTTTGCCGTAACCGATAGAACCAAGATTCAGTATTTTATAGTTGTTATATTCCACTTGGGTTATGCATCAGAACAATGATCCAAAGCACACCATGAAATCCACCAACGAATGGCTCAGGGAAAACAATTGAAGTTTTTCAGGGTCCTAGTCAAAGTCTGTGGTTAAGATTATATGGCATAGCCTTAATGGCCAAATCTTCTTCAGTGTAACTGAATTAAAACAATTCTGCAGAGAGACCAGAATTTATCCACAGCAATGTTAAAGATTCTCAAACACCGTATGGCCTCATCATTTGAAAACAGCTTTATTTGAATTATCTTAAAAATATCTTAAAGTCTTTCATGATCTGAAACATTTAGGTGTGATAATAAAAGTGAAAACAAGCACTTTTTTGCTGTTATAAATGTAATTTTAAGTTGACAAAGTTGTATTTTAGTTGTGTTTTTAAATAATTCTGGTAGGTTTTAAATTAAAATTAGAATGATTCTAAAAGTGTCTTGAAATTCTTAAATTGAGCTTTTTGGGACTATAATCTTTCTAATTTATTTTATTTTAATTTCTACTAACTACTTCTACTTATGACTGCTACATTATTATACAAAACTACTGTATTGCCAAAATAGTTCTAAAAATATGCATGAAAAATTTAATATAAATTTTTCAGATTAGTTTTCAGGATTTCTCTGATGCAAAAATTTTTCTTAGCTCAGTTTGTCACCTGTCATCAGGCAAACAGAAGGAGATAGCTTGAGCAAAACCCTCCTTTACTCTCAGCTTGAAAATGTCAAATTCCCTAACAACCTGCAGGACGATCAGTGGAGGTCTGGGACATTGTTTCCCTCTGCCTGAGATTTGTTTTTACCTAACAGCTGGTTCTGCTTCCTCCACAAACCTTCCTGCTCCCCTGCTGTCAAGAGCTGCCAAAAGCCAACATATGAACTTTATAATCAACCGTTACACAAAGCAGTGCCAAGCCAACATGCCAAATATTTTTCACATGAAGCGGCTGCTTTGTTTCATTTAGTCCTCATCTGTTCAACTGTGTTGGTTTTATTTGTTAGTTTACACCGTCGTCAAGACACGTCTGCAGAAATCAAAGCCTATTTTAACTCCTAATTGGCTGAGATGAGGTGCCATTGATCTAATCGTCTTAGTCTTATTTAAACTTTATTGTACTAAACTTTATTAAACTACATACCAGTTTCTACCTCCAGGGTCCCTGTACAGTCTTCAATAATCTGGAAATTGCTTTTATAATTTTCGGGGGCTGAATAAGGATGACCAAAAAAGATGTGTAAAAAAACAAATAGATTTTTTTTATTGATTTATATTTTACATCTGTGTAATTTGTAACAGCATAGCTTACATTTTTATAAAATTTGTTAAACATTTTGCTGTTCTAAGAACATACAGATGAATGCTCCTGGTGCACTCATTCAAAAATGGGAAAATGGCCATTTTGCAACTTGTCAGATCACAGTATTAAGCTAAAACCATGGTTCCACTTGAATGTGGTGTAGACTCCAATCTCATTGTAGTTAGTCTAGATGCAATAAAATAAATAAAACCGTTCCTTTTACTGCACAGCTAAATTGAAAGCATTGTACTCTTTTATTGACTTGCGAAACAGACAAACTTTAAAAACAAACAAATTATATAATTTTTGTTTGTGAAAGTCCAGAATATAAAAAAAAACAAAACTGCTTAAAAAATGCATGGAGAACATGTGGAAAATATTGTTGGAATCTTGTATTGTGTGTTTTTAACCAGATAAAAATATTTAGGAAGAAAATTGATGCTGTTCACATTCTTTCCTATCTTATTGTGTTTTTGGCAATTACATGTTCATTTTCTTATTAAGAAAACAAAGAATTTAATTATGTATCTGTAATTTTACATATATTCTATATTGTATTAAATGAGGTTAAGTGGTTAAATAAAAAATCATCAGAATAATTGATTACAAAAATAATTAACTCCTGCCCTAAAATCAACTATTTGGCTTTTTTTTTTTTTTTTTTTTTAGTAAATGCGACAGAACAGTGTAATTTGATCTCCTTGCATCTCTGTCTGCAGATAAAGAAATACTTTGAGCTGGAGCCGCTGGCGAGAGGAAAGCGATGGATCCTGGAGGGCTGCACTGTTGACAACATGGAGTCAATGAAGGAGAGTTTTGGTCAGCTCATCGGCCTGCTGGAAGACAAGGAAACGGAGCCGGCGAGGATTTGATGTTAACGCACATCAGCGGCTGCTGACCGCCACGTCCTGCTGGTGCCCACGTCCACACACCTGAGCAAGCGCAGACACAAACACACAGGAAAACGGAACAGATGTCGGCCACTCTTTGTGATGAATATTGTATGTTGTCCTCCCTCCGCTGCAGTCTCAGTTTTCACATCGGAATAGTGAACCGGGGCATCAGTCGAGCACTGCAGACTGACAGAAGAGAGCCACTCTTGGAGCCACCCAGGCTCAGAGAAAAGTCCCTGAAGTCTGCCAACAATGGAAACCTTGTTTACTACTGTTTGTGCCATTGTTATGTGATCAAAGGCGTTTAGGACATTTAGAAAGTCTGTAGTCAGCATTAAACACTAACACACACTCTGAAGCACACACCCATACGCACACAGAGACAAGAAACTAAGTGGAGCCCAGATTGATATGTTTAGCATCTCCACTAATTGCTTTGCAAGATGTTTGAGAGAGCACAGTTGATGTTCTTTTCCACTGAGAAGTACTGTATGCTGTAAAGTCTGCTTCTCCCTTTGACTCTGCAACAACACATGTTGTTGTGTGAACGGAGTGCATATCCTAAAGCCCTGTGTTCTGTACGGTAGTTACCTGTAATCCAAGTAGTGTAGTCTGAGTATCTCATGGAGTATTATGTAGATGCAAACAAGCAATTTGCAGCGTAACCGCATACGAGTACAAACTACTAACCGAGTGACTGAAAGCAACGCTGGGAGGAAGTCTGAGGGCTTTTATAAATGTGCGATTTAGGTTATATTTTATAGCTTATGTATGTTAATCTCGTAAAGCAGCATTCTGATTTGTTTTTAAAATGTCTGTATGTCTCAAATCAAAGACCAAAAAGAAAAGAAAGAAAGAAAGAAAAAACGTTGATTGACTGAGCTGGTCAATGTGGAGCAATGTAATGAATTTTGTGTCTTTATAGTGTTGACCAATGTCAGGTTTGTTTTTATTTTATTTGTACTGAATCTTCTTTCCTTTCCTTTTTCTATTTGACATAACCTCTCAACACTAGCTGGTGACTGGAGTTTCTCATCATGCCCCAATACAAACTATCAATCAGCCGCAGCAACAGCTGCATCTGACAAGTCCCTGTCCGACACCCTAATGCCTTCCAACTGTCTGGAGACTCCCCTCTTCCCTCAACCCCCGTCTGCTGTTTATCGCGCATACACCCCCCACCTCGTCCCGAGCAGCTCTAACCCTACTCTGCTCCACATTCCCATTGCCGCTCGATGAGCTTTTTTATCTCAGATGTCATTTCAAGTGAACGGCGTATCATTTAGGAAGAGTCGCCTTCATTGTGCCACGAGTGTCGGGTTATCTCCAGGCATAACAATTAAAAAAAAATCTGCAGGTTGTTTAGTCATCATGTTTTTTTTGTTTTTTTTTTATTTTTAGAATTTTGATTCCTTTTTTGTACCTGAATGGAGAACTGAGTGAAATTGTTTGCTTCAATGCAAATATGGATTTCTTAACCAAGGATTAAACCAGAGTCAGACTTCTCACGTCGTCTGTTTACCAAAATCACAAATATGGGCATTCAGCTGTGCATCGTGTCCAAGGTTGAAATTAAACGTTTAAAATTGAAAACAAATGTCGCATTTTGAGCTGTTAATGTGGATTAGTAATATTTTGAGTCTACCATTTACATGTACAGGTATCCCAGAAGAAACACTATAAAATTAATGTCACTTGACTTTACAAATATGATCTTTAAGGGTTTAAAGATGATGTCGACCTCTTCCTTCATAAACGTCTTTAGAAGTAGCCTGAATGGAACACCTGTTTACCTGAATGGGTGTTTTTCTCTCTGTTCCTCTTATTAATTCACCAAACCATCTTGTGGAAATCCAATACCCTAAATAATATTCAGAAAAGTCCGGATGAATGAGAGAAGTTCAAGCCAAAGTTTAAAAGTAAAAAAAAAAAAAAGCGGTTAAAGCGGAGCAGCTGAAGAAAGAGCAGAAAGTTAACCAAGTGAGGCAAAGGTTACTGAGTAAAATGCTTCACAATGATTCAGGCTGTTTGTCACAGTTTCAGGGACCTCATGTGTAGCCCGTGTGTACCCATAAAAACATGTTCCTTGCTTTTTGAAACCAAATAAAAAGTCAGTTTTCTTATTAATAATATTACAGTGGAAATGTGTGCAGCCCCACACCAGCTTCAAGTCTGGCCTACCCAGATTTTCCTGGGGTTATTACCCACACCAGAAACACATGATAAATGATTATCACATCTAAGCACATGAATGGATATTAAAGCATGCACATTGTGGTGCAAGAATTACTTTTTCTAACACGACGGCTTTAGCTTTATGTAAGTATATTGCAGACAATATGGTGTGAAGAGCAGAGTTGCTAAGTTACGGAAAATGTCTGTAACTTTTACAGGGGAAGTTAGCCGGGGAATTAAAAGTAACTTTAGGGTATTTTAGAAAAGCAATGATATTTAAACATAAATAACACCAATGTTATTTTTGCATAAATAAACTATGCCATACATAAAATTGAATTCAATTCATGAATACTTCATTTATTCCAGAGGGATTCATCCAAATATCTTCTAAAGAGTTGTGGATATTGATGCTGCGGGAAGGATATCCAGAAGCAGTCAGGCTTGCAGTGAATCTGGAGATGCCTCTGACTGAAGACTTTTTTTGTACGACAGTCTCATGAGTGCCATGACATACCAAGAGCTTGATTTGTGGGCAACAGAAATAATATTGCACGCTGACATGTCCTGGACGATACCGACAGTTGTTAGCAAGCACTGCTAATCCACCTCAATTGCTTTTGCCACTTCTCTTTAACTCTCTGTCTGTCTATATTGTTGATCCGGGCAGAGACATGTAGTCACGAACATGATGGTTTCTTTTTGATTTTGGTTCTGCATCCACAAAACCTCTTTTTTATCAACTCCTTTGAGAGATTTGGAGCTGTAGTTAAGGTAATAGTCAAACTTTTTAGATGCTAATTAGCTGCTACCAGTTGTAAAACAAAAAAAACAACGGCTTTTTTCCACGATTACACGTCACCACAACCATTCGAAAGTTAAAAAGCAGGAGCAAAAATTACATCATCCAAATCCAGAGGAAATAGTTGTCCAAGCATCTAATGCCTCAACCAAAAACACATGAAGAATGTCTATGAAAAGAATGAATCAGAATCAACGCAACAGGGCCAAAATGCTGCAACTATGAGACGAGTGGCGCAATAGTAGAAAATGATGTTGTTCAAATATATTTAACAAGTAGTATCCAATCTTCCCTCACTTTATGTAATCCATGGGCTCAAATATGTGGCCTGAATTGTCAAAGTTTCTTGAAATCATCTATGTATGTGGTGATGAATTACAGTTCATGCAAATGATGCTTCAGTAGCTTTCACCTCATCTAAATGCCATGTTCTCTTACTTTTCTCATCTTGAAAAGTAGACGGAGGGAAAGAGAAGGTTACGGATTTATTATTACATGTTTCTAGACAAAATGATCAACCTAAAAAATAAAGTCTTAATCACAAAAAGTAAAGGTTCGTTGTAAAAACGAGTCTTTTTTTTTTTTAAAAGAAGTTGTTTCTTCCTCTGTTTAGTAAATGTGCTCACATTTCTTTGGCGAGTGATTATGCCACTGCAGGAAAAGGAGAATTTATTTCAATGTTTTTATACATCTGGATATGTTTACAAAAGAGTATTTTCTTTTCCTGGATCAGCACAGAGTATATCCTGGGTTTCCCATTTACGTGAAGTCCTGCAGATATTTCCCCCCGATTTATGGACCAAGGTGTCCTGTGGAAACCTGAGACGCTGAACGACAATCAGAAAAAGACAGATGAACCAGGGGAGTTCGAGCCAAAGTTCGAAGGTAAAAGCGATCAAAGTGGAGCAGCTGAAGAGAGTTTTGAGTGTAAAGTTAACCGAGTAAGACAGGAGTTCCTGATAAATATACTCGACTCTGTGCTGCGTCTTTGTCCCCCCGTCTCAACTCCCCCTTTCTTCTCCTTTTGCCCTTCTTCCCTCTCTTTCAAATTAACCGTGTGGCTTTAATACAATGTGTGTCAAGCAGGTTGCCCTGGCGACTCTTTGATCCTGTTTTCCAGTCTCTGCCTGTGGGGCAGACGTGCCTCTCTTCAGTCTGCTGCACATCGGCTCTGGAAGCTGTTGCAGCCCTGAGACAAACCATGGGCTGCTGCGTTCATCTCACCCCCACCCATCTCTTTTTCTTCACTTTCTCTTTTTTTTTTCTTTTTTGGCTTTTGCACACACAGGTTCTCTCCGTCCTTCTGTCTCGCTGCCCTCCCTCAATGTGGGCATCTAGGATGCCCCAGGGAAGGGCAGCAGCCTGGATCTCGGTGAAGTCTTCTCTTCCCTTGTTCCCACAACAGGGGAAGAGAAGACGTCTGTACAACATATTTGTTTATTTGCCTGAAGAACATGCAGCCAGTCCTCTCCTCCCACTCACAGCTCTTACCTGCTCTCCATATTCTAATTGCTGGTGTCTGTATGTGGTGTTCAGCGATGCCGTCTGGTTGCACACACCCTCAGGAAGACGTTCTGCTGTGTGATGAAGCAGTTTAGATTTTTCTACTGAGTCTAAATACCTGAGACGTGCTGTTTATCACGCTGGATACAGTATCTACAGAAACATTCAAGTCTCTACGTGTTCATTTTTACAAATGACGAACATGAGTGGTAATTAACAGCTACCTGTAGGGCAGAAGGATACAGAGAACTAATTGTTGGCATCAGTATAAGGGAAGTAAGTGCTCCGAAGGGCCATTAAGAGAACGAGTGAGTCAGAAAACCGCAAAGAAGCAAACAGAACTTGCATAGCTGAGATCAAACCTCCAACTGTGTGGTTCTTCCGCCTTCATCGTGGTTTATCATCCGTCTCTCTGGTTTCAAACTTCATACGTCACTATCTCTGCTTTTTTTCCTCCTACTGTTTGTACACAGTGTGTACAGGTCACACACTTAACAACAACAGAAAGTCAAGTGTGGACCGGATTTTACCCGGGTTGCACTCCTTCTAACGCTTTAGGGAATCCATGGCTTTATGTAGCAGCTGATGATAAGGTGATAGTTTAGCAGGTTCAGGGGAAAATGTTTCCTGTAACAACAGTCTGACTTTTTAACTCAACAAAAGGAGTGCTTAGGTAAAGCTAAAAATTAACTTGTGTCATTCTAGATGCAGTCAAAAGTATTTTTTGCTTCTTCTTTTGTTAAACAATTTTTTGAGGAATTTAGTGTTCCGTTATGCATATATGAACATATACCCACAGTTTTGTGACCCATTTTGGATGAATCCTGATAAATTGCGAAGCCCTTTTGTCTGGCAGAGGTCTCCAGATTTTGACTTAAAATGTTGTGGTGTTCTTAGGAAGCTGTTTTCCCACATATTCATTCTGTGTTTTACACCTAATCCAAATGATCTGTTTATTTATTATGAGCTTAGTCTTTGATTATGTTCACATTGCAGGTAAAAGTGGCCAAAATCTGACTTTTATTGCCCAGATGGTACCAATGTCTCTATTTTAGTTGTTTTCTTTTAATGACCCAGGCCATTTTTATGCAGCATGTGGTCCAAAATCTGATGAATATCTGATGTTTTCTTAATGCTCGGATAGTCACATTGCGTTTCATCCAGACTTTATGTCACTGAAGTGAGACAGATCTCCTAATTCTGCACTGATGAAGACTTAAAAGTTGGAAGTTCAAATGTAAACCATAGACAAACATCCCAAACACAGTTGATTCAAATTAAGTACAATTTAGATTGCAATTTTATAGCAATTTTTTTGTGCTTTCAATTGCTATTATCCATTCTCCTCTTGCACGTTTACAGTTAGCTCAAAATGCTGTAGCAAGATTTTAAATGGCACAAGTAAACAAGAAATCACAACTCCAGTTTTAGTTTTACAAATAAAATACGTTATGGTATGCTTTCAGTTTGTGGAGTTTAACAAACTCCATGTGATTGTGATGGAAAAGGATGTTGCTGCTATTTCCTAACAGTGTAAATCCTGGTTTAAACTCTTAAATTTATTTCCTTGATTGTATATAGGTGCAAGGTAAGATCAGAAGATCTGGAGCCTTTTGAATACACGTTACTTGGACGGCATGTTCTCTTGTCCTGGATGAGAGAAATGGGTCTCTTTGTTATGGCACAGTTATACAGCAGGACATATAACTGTCCAGGACAACAGGAAGACACGGCTCATTAACGAAAGGTTCCTAGTTTTGTTTTAACAAGTAAAGAAGAATTTATAAGAACAGTTAAATTACATTCATTATATATAAATTATTGCAGGTGGGGAAAAAAGGTGTTTCCCAACACTATTTTAATTTCCTAAAACTAAAATTTTTTGCATGGGAATAAAGTGACTTAATTGTAAAGCTAGGTTAAGTTATTTTTTTTAAGTGTTGCTGTAGTAAAAGAGTAATGGTGACTCGATGAGCAAAAGGGGAAAAAAAAGCAAATGGACTATTCTGGTTTCTCAAAATGAAAGCATTTCTCAGTGAAGAGTAAAAGACAAAAACATCTTGTAAAACAAAAAAGGACTAGTTTGGAACTAAGTGACAGAATTTAGAAAGCAATTATGTGGGATGTTTGATGTTTTAAGATTAGAAGAAGAAACAATGTGTTTCACACACACAATAATGACCTTAGTTGATGCTGTGGTGCTTTGTGAAATGCAAGCGAGTGACCCGACGGGGAACCCGCCTCTGTTTACACGACAAACAAAAAGCAGCCATGTTTTCTTAAACTCTGCAAAGAAGGCCCCTCTTCTCTCTGTCTTCTCCCATCCACTGTGTGTCTATTTGTGTGTGTGGTGGCATTTTTCTGCCGATAAGAGCCCGTCAGGAGGTGCAGCAGATGCTACCCTGACATCCATCTGGGCCTTCACCCCTGTGCTGCCTCCCACGGCCGATGCTCCACGAAGGGCGGTGGGACGCTCACCGTGCAGCGAGGGTCTGCTCTCAATAGACAAAAAAACAAGAAACTGCTCTGCCCCTGATGCTGAACAGAAAGGAGCTCTGGTGCAGATTTCACTCCCACTAGACACCCGACTACAATCAGACGAAGCCTCTGGGTTCTTTTAAGGTGTTTCTTCTTGGTTTCAACACTTTCCTGACTTTAGTTCTTAACAAAAGCGTTCTTTTTTTTTTTTTTTTTTAAATCAGCCATCTCCAGCAATTCGTATTCCTGTGTTTAGTTTTGCCCTCATCTAGTTTCACTTATGAAATAACATGCACATGTGAACCTAATCAATGGTACTGAAGCTTAAAACATGTATCACATTCAGATAACACTGCCACTATTAAGTGTTTATTAAGTGTTTATAGTTTTGACTTTCTAAATCAAGAGTAAGGACAAACTGCTTTTCAAACATTGCTGCAAAATCTCTATTTGGCAGGAAAATGATCACTTTTTAACTATTTAACTAATATACTAAAGAAATATTAGTTATACTATTAGTTTATACTATTAGTGTATAAAGTCTTTTACACAGGTTTATTAACATTCAGTATGAATTCAAAGGGAAGTGTTAAAGATAAATGTGTTTTTAAAAAGATAAAAATTTCATGCTGAAAATATTAAAAGTCAGTTCTCCTAGTATACATATTTAAGGACAAAATTGCAACTTGCAATTACTATTGTTCTTGAGAGGGACGTCGTCCATCTCTTAAAGAAACTTGTTGCTGCTGTCATTTGTTGTGCCAGATGAGATGAGTTACCAGCTCACTGCAGGTGGGATTTTCTGTCTGTCTTGAATCTGTTTTCGTGTTTTCAGACATGCAACAGGAGATAATCCCGTAGGTTTGTGGTTGAAGCTGTAAAACTAATGAATGACTTAGCCCTTATAGCGTCTTTAACAACTTCCAGCCCTGCTAAGCAGTGAGTGCGTGATACGCTATCACTATTATTACCTATAATTTGTGTTTAAGATTTTTTTTTTCCTTGATGGTATTTTGTGAGTCACTGGATTAGCTTTTTTATTCTTTCAAACTTGACTTTAACCTTTTAATAAAGCATTTTAAACATAACAAAACTCCTCAGCCTTAATTAAATTATTATTTAAATTCTAAGCTGATGCAAAACTGAAACAGCTGCTGTGAGAAGATATGATGCTAATCTCAGACTTTCATGATTTATCTGAATTGTTCCTTTCTAAGGTGAACAGATTATACAAAAAAAGAACATTTCATAAACAAAAATCTGATGTTTTGGTGGATGTTTTTTTTTTTTTTTTCAAACATCAAAATGATGCATACAGGCTCAAATTTGTGTATACATTCAATTCCACTAATATCTGGATAAATCTTTCTTAGCAAGTTTGTAGCAACAAACTTCTGATCAGAAATACTATAAAATGTCTCCAGTTCCCTTAAACTGGTAAGTTTCTGACAGGAGACGTTTAAATTATTCCAGAAGCTTATTTATATCCTCCCTTATGCTTTATTTAACTAGTTTTGATGAGTGTTTGAAATATTTTTTCTCTTGGAAAACACAACCAACAGGTGAAGAATTGGGCTTCATTCTTATTATTTATTTCATTTCATGTGAGATTTATATCGACTCTTCCAATCAATCTGTGTCTTGGACCGCAAAGCTTTCCTCAAGAAGACATCCAGTTCTCGTCTGTCGAGCTTAAAGACACTGATTTTGGTGCAGATGCTTTTTTATTTATCTGTTTAGGTTGATTGGCAACAGTTTTTCCAGCATATTTCATTTAACAACATGCTTAAGCCCTGCTGGCTCTGGGATTGTTCTTGATCATCCCAGTCCTAACATTTTAGCTGAGGTTGAGCCGGTGAAATCTCTGACACAATTGTTCCACTATGACAATGATCTCAAACACTCATCTCAACTGAATGTGGGATGGATAAATGAGATGATGCGTCTGGAACGAATCTTTCCAAAGCCTCACCCTGTTGAAAATTAGTGGACTTAATGGTGGCTAAAAGTGAGGTCCACACCAAATAACCAACCAATTTAAAAGAGCACAAACAGTTCTACTTGAAAGAGTAGTCGAACATCCTGCACATGTTGCTAAAGAATCAAATACTTGTGTGGCGTGCTGTGTATTTAAAATTTTTACAATTTATTTATTTAAAACAGCAACAATATAACAGAGGAAATGTGCATTGTACCAGGTTGCAGCTTTGCAGTACCCAACCCAGCTTGTGATTTTTTTATTTTATTTTTTGTTAAAGAAATGCACACAAACAGTTGGATTGCTATTCAGTAAATTCAAACTTGCAGTAGTTTTTAGAAATCAGTACATTTGTTTTATCATTCTAGGTTCAAATGAACTATTAAAATAAAAATGTAATATTTCATTCATACCCAGAACCGTTTGTCTGTTTTGGAGGAAATTATCCAAATGAAATGTGTGAAATTTTCAAACCTGAATGTAATTCAGGTTTCAATTTAATTTTGTTTCCCCGTGTTTGGTGAATAATTCATATGAATTGATATTTTCCAGTGGATGAAACAAAACGGAATCCTTTTAGATTAACCATATAAATTATTTCCATTAATGATGCCTTTGTAGTGGCTTTAAAAAAGATGTTTTAAGAACTAAATCTATATTTGAGTGGTTCAGCTTACAAAGGCTTATAAGGAGATCAGTTAATGTGCAAGACCCTAATCTTTAGACAAAAAATGGCTTGTTTAGCTAATTAAACTGATTAAATTAATTTCGATTTCAATTTATTTGAACTATATTTATGTAAGACCAGAAGAAAACAAGCCGCCTGTCTGAGGCCACCTCAGCACATCTTGTTTTTCCTGCATGTTTGAATGCCTCGTCTGTTTTGGTGACTTCCGGGGGTCTCGTCACTCAGATTATTTGTCCTGGAGTTGGGATCTCTGCTTTTCTCTTCCCCTGCGGCTCGGCCCGAGTGCTGATGGAGACCCACATCCCAGGTGGCCCACACATCAAAACAAGAGGGGAGCGCGGCTCTTGGTTTTCATGACAAACATCACTCACTTTCTTTGTTGTGTGAGGGATGTGAGTGGGGGGAGAGGGGGCAGTTTATCTCCAGAGGATCTCCCGCCGCCCCCTGTCGCTATCGCCTTCCACCAGCACACCGCCCCATCCATCCCACAGGAGCTGCTAAAAGCAAATGTCAGTCAAGGAGAAGGTGTTGCATTCCTTACAAAGGTCAATTAGTGGTGGCCACTGAAGGATCTGTTGCATACGGGAAGTATTTGGGATTTTAAGGAACAGCTTTAATGTTTTAACTGTCACATTACTTCAGCTCATCTCGAATCCCTCAGCATGACACCTCCGTTTGAGCCCACGTTTACTGCTCTTCTCTTTATGAATATACAAAACACCACAGATTGGCAGCTGACTGTGAATGATTTAAGACAAATCTGGATTTTCAAATTGCTGCATATGAAAGTCATTCCCAGCAGCCACTTGTCCTGCAGCAGCTCCTGGATCCATCAGGTGATCCCTGCTCTGCCTCCTGGTCTGTAAGGAGAATTTAATCGGATTCAAGTGGTGTAAACTCGGCTTTCCCTGCTCCACTGATAGCCATCAGATTCTCAGCTCGTTACAAGTGACCCGGTTGTCATAACTCTTTGAGCATGCACAGATGTGATGCCTCGCCGCTGCGCCTTGCTCTGTCCCTCTGTGCAGGAGATGGGATGAGTGTGTGAGGAGAGTGTGCTGAAGCTCTCATGTAGAGCAGATGACAGATATAAACACTTAGTGACATGAAGTTTGAGCTGCAAGAATGACGGATTACAATAAACAGCATCTTAGAACAAATTTCACTACATTATGTTTTGGTACAGCCATAATTTGTACAAAGATCTTGGTTGCTCAGAAAACTCTGATTTTCCCAGTTCGATCTCAGGAGGTGAACTGGGACATAGACATAGCTTGTCTGCTAACACGCTATGGACTGAATAATTCCATATATAAGGAGTTTTCCTATAAAGTGCCTTCAGATTATATTTATTTGCAAAGTAGCTCCTTTCCAATAAACAGAACTTGATTTAATTGAATTGATAAATCAAGACAAAGTAGTTTCTAACTGTAGGAACTGTGTTTCTCTGCTTTGGGATTCTCCCAGAGGAACTGGCCCAAGTGGCCGGGGAGAGGGAAGTCTGGATTTCTGTGTTTGGCCTGCTGCCTCTGAGACCCAACCCCGGATTTAGTGGAAGATAATGGATGGATGGAATCGGAAAGCTGTGTTGTTCATAGATGATCGGACCCCTGATGTATTACTTGGTAGAACTTCCTCTTATTGCAGTTAAAGTTGCAACAGTTGTGGCTTTTCGGGTGTTTTGCGCCATTCAAACACCTAATCTGAACCGTCTTGTTGTGGCTATCCCAGTATGTTTAGTGTTTTTCTGCTAAAACACTAAACAGGTTTTCTTCCAGGATTGTCCTGTATTCAGCTCTGACCAGCCTCATTCCCACAGCATGATTCTGCCACCACTATGTTTCATGATTCATGTTGGGCATGGTGTGACCAAAACAACTTCTGATCCCCTACATGAATATAGGACTTACGGCTTTTTTTTTTTCAACAATGGCTTTTGTTTTACTTGTCTTCCAAAGGACCCAAATTTGAGGCATTTATGAATAATAGCTGCCCTGTGAGGTCGGACATTTATTGTATTGTTTATTGTGATAAATTTCTTATCATGCTAGGAATTCTGATTTATTGTTGTCACTGTAAAACCCAATTAATGTTTAAAACCCCCTAAAACTGCCCATGTTGTTGGGATTTTTATTTTCACAATTTTCTTCTACCATTTATTTAATGAGAGAATCTATAAATATCAAAAAATTTGAAAATATGATTAAATGCAGTGCACTATGTGCAGCTTAGTGATGGAAATCAAAATTCTTTATGTGAGTAGTGTCCACAAGAAGGAAATGTTTTTTCAAGAGCAGGATTTGTGTTTATGGCATTATGATTTCTGGGCCATGCAGTCACAGTCGTATAGTTGCCTATAAAGACATAATAAGTAGTTCTTATCGTCACTTGACAATATTTCCACAAAATATAATAAAACTTTAAGTCTGTATCGCCCACTCCTACTGCTCTATTTGTTTTTAGTCTTTGACTTCATCCCTGAGTTGTTTGCTGTGTTTCTTGATCTTCATGATGATGTTTGTTCACTTATTGCTGCACTTTCATGTCTGGACTCTATTGTGTAATTAGGTGACTACAATTAGGATTTTGTAGAGGATTTTATGTAGTTGTTGTTGCAGAAACATGTGGACATGGAAGTTTACAAAGATCAACTTTCACATCCGATCCTGCTACGCTGGATAAAAGTCAAATAATGGTAAGATGATGACTGACTATAAATTTTTTAACAGAACCTCACTTTTAATCATTCAGAACTATGCCTGTAAGTGCCATTTCGTGAACATTTCTGAGATAATTGTATTTGCACAGCAGATTTTAGAAACAGGGTAATTCAAGTGCTTTCCAAGATTAAAAGGAAAACAATAAAAAAGCAGAACATTGAATTGCAGCGGCAAAACAGAGGAATGTGATAACAGTTTCAAAAACAGTTTGCACTGTTTATGATGTTCCAGTTTTATTAATCAAAGGCAAACGGCTTTTAGTTAGCATTTTTACACTTTTCTGGAGGTTTGTTCCAAATTAGAGGAGAGAAACTAAATGCTGCTTCTCCATGTTTGGTTCATTCAGAGCAGAGCTGATTGGTCTGGAAGGTTGATACGAGGACAACAGGTCTGATCCTTCAAAAAACAAACAAGCTGTAGCAGGGGAGGCCATTTATCAGCTGATAATTTGTAGTAAACATTTAACGGTTTCCATCGGTGTGACCAAGCTTTATATGTTAGGCCTGTTTGGCGTGCAGCATGGCAGCCAGCCAGGCTCTGTAGGTGGATTAGCTCATTGAATCTAAACAGTTTATGAGGAAAGCGGCTCCAGTGACGACACTATGTGGGCAGCTTGCAGCTCTCAAAAACACAAACCTTCCATGTGAAAACAAAAAAAGGGGAAGAAAAAGTGAGTCTCTGGCGTGTGTGGACGCTGCAGTAAACAAGGTCGATTCGCAGAGAGGGAACACCTGTGTTTTACCAAACTTTTTGGCAGGCCAGGAGTCCCCGATAACTGCCGGGGGCCATATTTGGTGGGACTGCATATTTAACGTTGCGCCCACAGCAGTGACAGAACGCTCCCTGACTCACACAGGAAACTGCAGAGTCAGTCACAAATAAGATCGGAGTAAACAATGGGAATAGGAGAAGGTGCTGAGATGATTCAGCTCCGCTCGGCAGCGAGCCGTGGATGCAAACACGGGTCAGGCAGCGCGAATGAGATTAGAGCCACAGCCTGAAATAGAGTTTAAAGTGTTGGGGATTAGGGTTAAATGTCAAAAGGTTGAGTTTAGTTTGGCTTAAAGAGCTAGCTTGCCTAGCATTTGGTCATGATGCATTTTTACATCTAAAGGTTTTTAAGGTGTTGTTTTTTTCCAGAAACAAGAGGGAATAAAGCTTTTTAAGTTACCTCATTAAAAGTGTTCATCTGAAACACATTCAATATTAGCTATATGTTAATGGTTATTTAGCATATAGCTTATACATCAGTGCCCATTAGCTAGGCGCTGATGTATCCCAGTGTTCATTTTTTTCTGCTTTGCTGGTTGCTCTGCTGGCTCTGAGGTGCCAGCAGTCGGGCCCAGTATTTGGTGTCATGTGGCAGCGTTTCCTATCTGTTTACTCCAGTGCTGAGGACATAGCCTAAACATCCTCTAATAAGATTAACCATCAACAGAAGGAAGAAATATGTCTGCTCTTTGAACCCTTTGACCAACAATTGTGTGGTCACAGGAATCCCACAGAGCATGGGGTGCTGATTTTGGTCATTTAAATATATTCAACCACATCATACATTTGATTTTATCCTTTGATTAATTTTAATGAGCTGTTAAACTGAATCAAGGTTTAGATTAAAGGTGTTAATGGATACAAATTTAGGAGAGAAGCCATAATGAGTTGCAACGTTGTAGTATTAGCATGGCAACCACAAGCTACAAATGTAATGCCCTGTCCAAGTTAGTGCATAACTGCTGAAATGATTCATGATTAAAAAAATTCCAGCCTAATACCTGTAATTAAAATCCATTGTAAACACCAGGATGCTCCCCAAGGTGCTGCTCAGCGGGGGCACAGCTCAATGACCACAACATAATTTAAAACCATAAAATAAAAAACAATAAGTCATGCATTGTTAGTCACCCACTTCTTTAAAAGTCTACTAATAAAACTGAGTTTTCAACTGGGATTTAAAAACCTCCACTGAAGCAGCTTGCCTAATTTGCAGAAGTAATTTCTGTAGATCCGGGCCACCTCTGAGAAACAACGATCTTCTCTGAGATTCAGCCGGGTTTTCAGAACCGAGAGCCAGTTCTGACCGTTAATAGACATGGAGGAAATTAAGAAAACTTCTAAACATCTTCTTTTAAGTCACTGGTTAAAACGTACTTTTATAATAAGGTTTTAAATATTTGAATTTATCTTAAATTATTAGTATTTCATTCGTCTTCAATTTTTTGTTTTTTAATTGATTTAGCATACATTTTATGTTTCTTGTATCATTTATGATGCTGTTTTAGTTGACTTTTTGGAATACAGAGCACTTTGTGACACATATGCAAATAAATTATTATTATTATTAAACTGAATGTGGAAGCTAGGGCAAGAACTGTAATTAATTGTTACGAAATACTTCACATTATTCAGTTTCTTGTGTGTTGATAAATGATTAGATAAGCTTGTAAAATAAAATGTAAAATTACTTTCTATAAAAGTGCAGCAAAACAGAAGATGTACAAAAACTGAATGAAACGTTCACAAAAGCTCCTTTAACCTGCACAGAAAAAAAAAGCAAGAGCATCATCTGCTAAACGTTAACAAAGTGACATTCCCGCATTCTTCACAGTTTGTCTTTCGTGTTGTTGTCTAGAAGACACACCCCCAACCTCCCCAAAAGCCCAGTCCCCTCCCCCCCACCTTCTGAATCAGTCCAGTTCACATACACAAGATTAAGTAGCAAAAGTGACATCCAAGACCAATCGGGCCACCCAAGAGAGCCGCAGCCAGCGGAAAGGCTGTCAGAGCCCCCTTTGGCGGCATTAATCTTTGAGCCTGTCCTGCCCTGCCAACTCACATCTCCTTCAAACGGGACAGAGGTAGAAAAGTGAACTTTTCCCTCCCCAAAGGTTTTTCTCCTCTCCATCAATTAACTCTTTGGGGGACAATTCATCGCCACCCGCCACCTTCAAACGCTGGGCTAAATGAATTGCTTTTCCAGACATTTTTACAAACTTTTCCCTAATTTAGCAGCAAAGGCATTAAAGTAGCCATTAGTTTAATACTTAAAGCGCCTAAATGCTTTCTCAATGACACATAAAGCAAGCGTTGAGGTTTTAAAAAATGGAATTTAAAGTAATGTATGCGCAAGCAAGCTACTTGTCTTCAGAGGCCTGCAGAGGCATCTGAGTGGCCTGTTCCGACCATTAACGTCAAACTGTGGACTTCAGCATCAGAGAGCCATTAACACAGACTCAGAGGACTTACTTGTAGCATCTTTGATCTCCTCCAGGAGGAGGCTTCTGTTCAGCGTTGGTTTGTGTGTCCAACCTGATAGTTGTGTGAATGGGAAAGCAGAGGAGATGAATACAGAACCCGGTAAATGGCGGAACATGAATGCGTCATGGTGCGGATGCCTTCGGTCCCAGGAGAGGGGCTTCCTAACCCCAACCTTTCTCCTGCCTGAGACCTGAGAGGCAGAGGTGGGTGGGGGCGTTGTACCAGCTAGCGGTGTTCTTTGAAGAGAACAACACTAATATCAGCAGTGTGTATCAAATTGTTTCTGCCTGTTTTTCGTGAAGCAGTTTTCGTAAATGCTGTCTCAGAATACAAATTGTTCAGAGATCACGTTTAATCATGTTTGATCTAATACCTTTTTTATGTCTTGAAATGATTCATAAAACCTAAAACTGAAAATTTCAGAACATAAATAAAACTACTTTTATGATTAACAGAAAGATGGAGTTTTTTTTTAAATAAGATCCCACATATATGCAAAAATATCTGCTCAATCTTCTCTCCATGGTGGTTCTTTTAACCTTTTTAATCTTTTCTTTAGTATTTAGCTAGCTATTTCCTACTTTACAACAACACACATCTACTCTATTGAAATGAAATCTGCCGGAATGTTTTTAGTAACTTGGAATATGATGAGGCTCGTTTGAGAAATTAAAGAAACTTTTGATAACATTCTTTAAGCAGGATAAGAAACCCACTTTTCATTAAGTCCAGAAGACCTGAGTGATTTGGAAACAGCAGATCTTTAATGAATTTCGGTTCTAATCTGTTCAGTGATTTATAAGCTAACAGAAGTATTTTAAAGTCTATTCTCTGAGCTACAGGGTGTGATGTGCTCTATCTTCCTGGTTTTAGTGGGAACGCATGTAGCAGCGTTCTGGATCAGCTGCAGCGGTCTGATAAATTTTTTCTCATGTAATATTCTAATACTACATGTTCTGTTGTCATTAGCTGTGAGCAAAAACATCAAGAGAAATAAAAGTTTAAAAAAAAAATTTCAATTATATTGAAATTTACGGAAATGCATTTTCTTGTTTCCCATGAGGATGGAGTGAAGGGCTCAGACTGTTTAGAGTGACTCTCAAAAGTCTACAAACTCATATTAAAAGATCAGGGTTTTGTGATAAAAACTGCTTTGTTATGTAAAGTGGCGTTTTCCCGACAGAGTTTAAAAGAAAAAGCACAAATCTGCAACAATCAATCAATCAATCAAATTTTATTTGTATAGCACATTTCAGCGGCAAGGCATTTCAAAGTGCTTTACATCATATCAAAAAAACANAAAACATGACATTTAGTGAAGTTCCATCATGTTTCAAATAAAATCCTAAAATCCTAAACAGGTTTGGTTTTTTGTCGAATTTTTTGGAACAAGGTGTTCAATTGAATTTCATGCATTTGCATCCTTTAGCTGAATCCAGAGAATTCACAGTCAAAATGATCTTATTACTCAAAGGTATCAGTCAGGGTTATAAATTTCAACAGCATTATTTATGGCACAGTAATTGCAGTCATCAATAGTTGAATAAAATATGAGGCAATAGTAATGCTACAGAAACCACAAGTTTCTCCAGAGTAATATAAAGAAAATTGGCCGGGGAAGCCGCCAACAGCAACAAAGAAGGATCTGCAAGATTTCCCTGCTGTTTTCCAACTGCGACAATAATCCTCTGCAATTGTCATATTCCTGGTCTAAGCATTGTGACACACAAGATTGTTCTTCCAAAGTCAACATCCAAAACATCCCAAGACTTGAAATAAATTACAATTATTATTATTATTTTTATGATGGTGTATTGGGAAACGTTTTAATTAATAGCCAATTTTGAACGTAAATCTTCAGGGGTCTGCTTTCAGGTTGAAGATGAGGAGGGATCTTATTTTTATTAGCACAGTGAGCCCAAGCTTAGTCACATAAGAGGAACTTCATGAGAAGAAAATTGAAATATAAAAAGCCAAACCAGATTTGAGATCTAACTCTGCAGGATCACCTGTAAAAGGCTTTCGACAGGCAACCGTCTTACAGTCAGACAGAATCTGGAGAACTCTTGAGAGGTAGAGGAATCAGATTCTGCCAAATGAAGGATGGTGACAAAATCCTATTCTCTGTCCTGGCAAGTGGCAGTAGCACAACTACAGTAGTTACAGACAGACAGACAGACAGACAGACAGACAGACAGACAGACAGACAGACAGACAGACAGACAGACAGACAGACAGACTGACAGACAGACAGACAGACAGACAGACAGACAGACAGACAGACAGACAGACAGACAGACAGACAGACAGACAGACAGACTTAACAAAAATATCATCATTAGCATTTTGATCCTATAATCAGTTTTAAAATAATGACATACACACTGAGATTCTGCTAGAATTTTAAAAAAGCTCCTAGAAAAATAAAATGAGTTCAGCTCCTTTAACAAAATTTTATTCTGAAATTGATTTCATGCAGAGTGTGCTTCAAAGTTAGATAAAATTTTTTGCCAAAATCAGTGCAGAGACTCTAAACAGTCTTTGTCATTTTTAGTAGCCTGACTCTCCACTTGACTATTTGCACACATTTGGTTAGCTTTATTTTGGAGACCAATTTATCATTTTTTTAAACATTTTGTTATTTTTTACATTTTTGAAAATAAAATAAGAATACTTTTTCAAAACATCCAGAGTCTGTCTAGCTGGTTAGTGCAAATCCCAGACACGCGATTAAACCGAAGATTTAATGGCAGATTTATGGAAACTCTTCTGTATTTATATTTTTCTAATATATGCATTTGTTTAATGATCTGAATCATGTAAGTGTGACAAATAAGCATTAAAAGAAGAAATCAGTATGGGGTAAATACTTTTTCATAGCACTGTTCATTACCAACTGTTTGCTATGGTTTGCATCCCATTTCTTTATTTGAATTTGTATAAACTACCAAGGAGGATAAGATAAAAAATACTTGCAAGATAATGCATCTCTCAAGTCTTTACTGGATCTAGCAAAGACTCAGTGTCTATATCAGCTTTCTTATCAAGTTACTTTTTCTTCTGTTTTCTTTTTTCTTTTTGCATTTTTTTACAGAAACGAACCGATCGACTTTCATGGTGAGTTTTGCTTTACTTGCTTTGGTCTGGTTTCTCCGATTTGAGGAGCATTGAGGGAGTTGAGAGTTGACCTCTCAACTTGTGGGATTAAGTTTTACTTTTCTTCTCAGAGTGTGTTCTCGCTGCACAGATTGCTTTTACACCTGTCTGAAAGTCCCATCATGATCCGCGCTCAGCCAGCTCCAGCTGCGGTCTGGCTTATAAATCATACAGATCACATGTAAAAGACAACATGTAAATGAGGTGTGAGATTTCTCCTGTCATGTCAGAGGTTTTGATACTTCTGTTTCTGCTGTCCCCATCATGACATGCACTTACTCATGTCTTCTTTCTGAAGAATCCTGGCAGGTAGGTTATTCTTTGATCTCACCCTGTAATCCCAAACAGACAGCAGGATGTTCTGATCGGGACTTCTTGTTCTTCTTTTTGTAGAGTTTTTTTTTTTTTTTTTATGCCTCTGGCTGTATGTTTTGGCTTTTCTTCATGCTGCAGAGTGAGTATTTTAGCCTCCCCTATACTGTGACTTGATAAATATTTTAGGTGTCTACAACAGCACTGTGTATGATGACAATGCAATGCTTCAGGAAAATCCATCAAGGAGGTTCTTTTGCAAAGGAATAAGCAGACAGGAATGTGTTTTATGGGCCAGATTAAACAAATTAAAAACCAGTGGAGTCAGAAACATCATCACTGTGATGAGAAACTAAAATAAACTCTAAGTTGTAGATTCATCTTTTTCACATAAACCCCTTGGTCTGCTGAAAGAAGCACATCATCTTATGCTGTAAGCAGCGTATTGTTCTGTCTTCAAGGTGACAAATTTCTTCTGAAAATAGGAGAAAAAACAAAAGCTTTTAAAATAAAGGTTGAATATTTTGGAAGGATTTGATGTTGCTGTGGAGCGGAATAAAAAAAGAAAACGGATTTTCAAAACTGTTTACAAATACAAATCTGAAAAGTATGGCATGCATTTGTATTCAACCCTTCACCTCAGAGCCAAAGCCTTTCTGAAAGGACATTCATTTAGGACAGATCTTTATAAGCTTAAATGTTGAGCTAAAGCAGCGTGCAAATGTGAAATAGTTTAAAATAATGCATAAAGGGATTGTTATAGGAATTACGACATGAAATGAATGTTAACAAGGGTATACATGATTTAAAATCGACCATTTATTGGTTTTGCTTTATTGTTTTTATTTACTTTGCAATGGAATTCATTAGCTGTTTATTGTATTGTTTTAACTAGCATTTAATTTGAGTAGAACATAAAATGGATAAGGGGTGGGATAATACAACTGCTTATTTCTATCCACTCCTTTTTATAGGAACTGAGTAATAATGGGCAGAGGGATGTCTCGAAGATTTTTTTATTGATGTTTATTCATTCTGCTTTGTTGTCTTTTCATGTGGTTATTTTGTTCTTGTGAAGAGTCAGAAATAAAGTGGATATAATTGATATTGAAACTCTCTGCTTGACAGATTCTTTTAACTTAATTTTAAGTATCTTAAGACAATATTTGTTGTGAATTGGCATCAATGTTTTATATCTTGCCACAGATTTTGAATAATAGATTTGGATTTTGACTTGGTAATTCTAATTTATAAATGTGTTTTAGTTCAGCTGGATGTTTAGGGTCAAAGGTGAACCTCCAGCCCAGCAACATATTTGTCATCCTGTAAGTGTTCCTCCTCGACTGTCCGTTACAGCGCCTCCTGAATTAGACCTTTACTTCTTTGCTTCTTAACATTTTCCTCATCAGAGCAGGTTTATTATGTATTACTGGATGATGATTGAACAATGTGCTGTGAAATGAGAACGGCTTGGGATATTGTTTTATAATCTAACCTAACTCTTTAACCAAATTTTGTGTGACAAAATGTAAAAGAATTTAAGTAATATTAATATATTTGCAAGGCGGAATAATCAGCGATCAACAATGATGAGTAAAACACAATTCATTTTAGATCAAGTATTTCTGGGTGTTACTTGTCACTAGATTGTATTGAGAAGATCCACAGTTATTTATTCTATGATCTCTGCTCTTGAACACAAGTTTTCACAACGTCCTGAAACCCTCAAACATTTGCAAAGAGTGACAGAAAGGTTGCCTATGAAAGTAAATGTGGGTGTGTGGGTGTGTGTGTGTTATTTAGAGCACTGATAACAACTAAGTTTCTAGGAAACGTTTAAACTCAAACTTTTGACACCAGCAGCTGCTGAGTCGAAGCAGAGTGCCGGGTTTAATGATGCTCTGTACGAGTTCCAGAGGACTGTTTTTTGTGGCAGAATTGCAGAGTCTCATTTGTTAAAGTAAATAAAAACAATTGAAGATGGATGAGCAAACCTTTTTTTTCCAAATACACAAGCCTCCAACAGAAACTTGTTTGCTAAAAACCATCCCACCCTCAGTTAATGCAGTAAAGTTGGGGGGAAAAGACGGGAAGCAGTGGAAGCGGGTCGACTAGTACCCCATTAAGTTTTTAAGACCACACATAAAAAGAAGAAAACCTAACAGTACAAGGGCATACCTGGCCTTATTTTTAAATTTTTTCTGCCGATCTTTCGGCAAAAGTTAAGTTATTTTTTGTATGCTGATTCGGCCAACATTAAGTCAATACTTTACTTAGCTTAACATATAGTGGCTTCTTTTCAGGTGACATTGGCTTCTCTGTCACTCTGTGGTTTGTTGAAGAAAGTCACTGCTCAGCTGCAGGAAGCAGTGAAGAAGAGTTTTCTTATTAAATAATCAGGAATTCAATCAGAAGAAACATTGGAGGTCCTGCTTGCAGCATCTGTTCTCAACAAATGCAATAAAATAGTTGGTCAACATCAAGTGTGACCACCTGTTCTCAGAAACATGCAGGTTTTTATCAACAAAATTCCAAAGTAGAAAGAATTCAACAACAAACAAACAGATCTTTTTTTTTTTTTTTTTTTTTTACAAGAAAATAATGATCAAGAAGCGCTGCCAATCTTCACCCCTGCAAATTCATGCCTAATTAAAAAATGAAAAAAAAACAAATCTCAGTTGGGATGTTACATTTTAAAGACCACAGCGGGGAATGTTATGACTCAATGAGTAAGACTTTTTCAGGTGGGTGGCCAGGAGAAAAAGTATTCTCTCTGAAAACGATATATAAGACGTTTGTTTGGGGCTGCATGATGAAGTTGTTAGCAGTCATAGAAACAAAGCTCTTAGTTTAGATACCAGGTGGAGGCTTCGTTTATTGTGTTTGGATGTTCTTCCTGTGCGTGAATGCGTGTCTGTTCTGTGTGCTTCTGGTCCCACTGTTATGAACTGGCAACCCATCCAAGGAGTTCTCTCACCTGTTGTCCACTGATTGCTACAGATAGAAACCAGTCCATTGTAACCATGCAAAGATTCAGCAGGGATAGGTTTGCAAAGTTTCATATGCCATAAGACCTCTGGAACTGTGTCCCTTGGACAAATGAGATAAGACTAAGTCTGATCAAACAGAACACAGATTATCAGCGTCAAATGCAAACCTTCAGTCATGATGGTGATGATTTGGGCTTGTTCTGCTCATAGGACCTGGTCACTTTTCAGTCACTGAGTTGACCATAAGCTCCGCTAGTCAAATGTCAAATGTAAGACCATCTATCCAAGGCTAAAGCTTTAATGCTAGGTATTTCAGTGGTCCAGTCAAAGTCCAGAAATTCTGTGGAAGGGGATAAGGAGAGCTGTGCATGTAGAACTAACCTTAATGAACTGATGTTATAAAGAAGTGGGGGAAAATACTCATACACAACAAGGCTAATGGGTTCAAGGTTGTTGTCCTTTCTGCATTTCTCTCCACAGCACTGCCACAACACAGCAGCCTCACAGCTACGTACACAGCGTTTTCACCCCGATGCCCTTCCTGATGCACCCCAACTCTATTCAAGGAGAGGAAGTAAACAAAGTTTGAACCAGGAACCTTCCACTCTACAGTCACCCAAGCCATTGCCACCCCAAAACTTTGCTTACTAAATGTGGTTCTACTGGCTGTTGAATTATTAGGAAGTTTTGAATTTTTCCAAAGTTTGTGACACCTTAAAGGTGACTTACTATGCTTGAGCTGGTTATGATATGTCTATTTGTTAAACAAAACATGTTTGTTACTTTTTTTTTTGTTGCACAAAATTATTCTTAGATAATGAGATTTCATTCTGCTCAGTTCTGCCTATCCTCCTGCTGTTGGCCAAACTCCCTTACTCAACTTTTACACTCGCATGTGAAAATGGCTGCAAACAGATGCACACTTAAGCAACCGTACATCTCTGAAAAGCAGATGAAGAGCCTCCTGCACAACAAACAAGAATGCAGCAAGTGGCTTCTGGATGGTAAGTCAACAACAAAACACTTGTCTTTTCCAGCAGGCATTGTACAACGCATGCAGTGATAAAACCACTAGACCAAACATGCTGGAGCTCTTCTTGGGTTGTTTGGTATGAGCTAGTTGTCCATGGGGTTGCTAGGTCAGGGACTGGACCTCCCTTTGGTTGCTAGGTAAATGGTTAGGCTTCGCTGGAGTTGCTAGGGGAGGAGCAGTGCCTGCTGTTTCGTGATGTTACATTCCATGAATTTTTGAAATGGGACATTTTCCAGACACCAAAAAACAAATGGGCTAGGTGTTTTTTTGTTTTTTTTTCAAGGGCTTGGGTGGCTTTAGAAGCAGTAGAGATCCAAATAAAAGTATAAAAATGTGCAAAATGTGAATTTTGCGTAATAGGTCCCCTTTAATGTTGACAGACTGTCAAAAGCTGTTCTCCTCCTCCATGTCAACCCAAGTCCAACCCAAAGATCTTCTGATCTCTCAATCCTCTTTAAACTTTTGAGAGGTTAACGATGACCCATAAAAGCCTCACAAACACTGACCTGATCACTGTTGGCCACTGATCACTGTTGACAGTAGATGTTTCAAGGATTGCCAGAGACTTTAATCAGCATAGCAGTGGGTGAAAACAGCAGTACATGACGAGCAGCGGTAAGCTCAAGTGGTTTTTTGTGTCTTAATCATATTTGAGCTGCAATATTACATCACCTCAGGAGTGTTTCAGCAGTTGACGGGCCGTTCGGCGGTCTCTGACAACGGCCCACCACCCTTTGCAACATTTTATTACATCTTCCAGCTGGTGAGGCCAATTTTTACTTAATCCATTAAAGCATTTAAACTTAAAGACTGCTTTAGTAACTGAAAATACTATAAAACACTGTCATAACGAGCAGGTGCCTGGCTTATTGTTGCTGTTGCACGAATCAAGTATGGAAAAATGTTTTGCTAATCTACTGAGCACATGTGGATTCCTTATGTGGTGTGCAAATACATTAAGAAAGCAGATAATCCACCTAAATTAACTTTAAATTCTGTTTACATGTACAGGTTAGCTACCATTCGAGATAAGCATTTCTTTGTTTGCTAAAATATGATTAATCTTAATAAAAAATGCCACTTTAAGTAATTGAATTAAAAAGAGATATTACAAAAGCAAGTCAAATATAAATCACTTAAAATCTTTCCCCCAGATGATGTGGCATTTTCCCTGTGGAATTAAACAACAAAAAAACAAACAAATCTTTGAGAAAGAAAATAATATTTAAAAACAGGTGCAATGACATGGTTGCACAGGTGTACAAAGCCCTAAAGTAAAAGCTTCTTAAATCAATGTTAGCATTCAAAAGTTCTCCAGTGGATTATGTGGGCATTTCATGACCTCTTTTTCCTAACCCTATTCATTCAACATTAAATGATTTTAATAAAAGGTTTCAGCTTTCAAAGTGACGGGGAAGGGAGACTAACAGGGAGACATTGACACCCTCAACAAGGAGAGTAAAACACAGAACGACATTGTAGAAGAAGCTGGTGTGTTTATAAAACAATATACAAATGAAAAGTTAAGTGGAAGGATAAAGTGTGGTAGAAAAAGGTGCAAAAGCATCTGGTGCAATGTGCCACTTTAATATATAAACATCTGTATCAGGTTCAATTTTTGATTGAATTACTGAAATGAATTATTTTTTTTGATAATAAGCACTCAGTATTCCACAGTACAAAGCTTTCATACTTAGAGTGGGTAGCCATGGAGAGCCACCACAATGGAAAACTGCCACACATGTTGGAGGAAAATTCCACTAAATCAACCTCCAGAAGATGCTCACAAGTTTGTCAGCAAGCGCCATGTTACTCTTGGAGGAAACGTCACAGAACACACAACACATTTGCCGATGTTCTGCATTGAATGTGATTGTTTTTATTTGTTGCTGCTCTTAGCTCTGGCACATGTGATCTGACACCACTGGTTTCAGGCTCCTATTAGATCCTAGTGGGAGGTAAACAACTGCAAACAGCACATGCTGACGTAAGTGTGTTTTCCAAAGCAACGCTGACACTGATTCTGGAAAGTAGGAAGGCTGAGGAGTGTTTTTTTGTTCCAAGTAGCATCTAAAATAATGTCAGACATTTCTATTGTGACAGAGGGAGAGATGAACTGAAACAGCCTGCATCGGAGAGCACCACAAGAAACAAAACAAGAGCATTTAACTAAAAGAATAAATGCACATTTTGAATGTGATAAGCATTTTTGCATGTTCAAGCAGTTTTTCTGTGGCTGTGTATTGCTCCTAAGGCTATTAAGCTGTTTGGACTGGGTGTACTGCTCATCACTTGGAGCCAATGTTTAGTGTCGGATGGATCAGAGCAGCTTTATCGCCAATGTTTGCATTGTAATGATGGTTCTGAACAATGCCACTGCGCTGCCATTCTCATTTCACATAATTTACTGCGCTTATAGGCCAAGACGGGTGGAATGCTTTCAACTTTTATGATACAAAGTTGTGCCAAGAGGGTTTTTTTTCTTCTCCTTCTTCTCTGAGGGCTTTTCAAAGGGGAAAAGCAATTCATGCCCTCACTGTTCAGATGGGCCATTACGCTCATATCAGATCGGTGCGTTTGATGTGCTTAGAGATGGAGCAAAATAAATAGCAAGCGCAAGGCTGTGAGAGACTTGCAAGGCAGTGCGTTAATTAACGAGGGTCTATACCAATTAGGCTCCCATGATTGGTGTGTGAATGTCAGTGCAGTCACGCAGTCCGGGATTCAGAGCAACACCACTGTTCACTGAGCACAAAGAGCGTAAACAAGAGCTGGCAACGAGTGCGATGCTGAGTGAGCGTAGCTGGGCAGCGCTGAGAATTTACGGCTTTTCCAACGATTTCAACTTTTACCCCAGCAAATTCATGAAAACATGAAGCAAGAAATAAAAAGTTTTTATGCTCCAAGTCAGGAATGGAAGTCAGAGTGTCATGGAAAGGATTTATGTGCAAAATAAAACTTGACTGATCTCCTTATCCTCCAGCATGAGTTTTTATTTTCTGGATGTCCTTTATTTCCAACTGGAACATTAAAAGACGATTTAAAAAAAATAAATAAATAAAATTTAAAGCTACTTGTATCCTGTACAAATAAACTGAAAAACAAATCTGCAATAACTCAGTTGTGTAAGTCTACAAACATTTAATATTTTTGTTTCAGGATTCAGTCACCAGTTCACATTTGCCATCAATAATAAATGTGATTTATTTAAATACGATTTCAGCTATCCTCTAAGGATATTGATGTTTTCTTATCTACATCTGCTAGCTAAAGTCAGATGTTAAAAGGAGCTTAAAGGTATCAGTCCGGATGTTACGCCACGGCACTGTGGAAAGTTGCAAGAAAACATTTAGGCCTGGTGAAAACTTTAACAAACTTTTATAGTTGTAGTCTGGACAAACCAAGCTAACATTTTGGTGTGTGTGGAACAAAACGACCCTTCTGAAAGAAGACCCTGCCCACAGTTGAAACATAATAGTGATGTGATGCTTTTAATCTTGGCTCTGGTTTAGGGGTGGGTTAGCATAAGGAGTGATAGCATCGCCCATGTCCCACACACAACTGTATGGTCGTCCTCAGAACACCTCCAGCTGAGTCCACACCTGGTGAACCTCAGAAAGACTTAAAGGGGCTTTATATCATAATCCTTTCAAGGTTGCAATAGTCCCTGTTGATTCTTCATGTTTCTTCCAAACCCTATCCTTCCACACAACTTTCCATTAATTTTCTTGGAAATAGAATTACCAGCCTGTTTTTGCAGTGGTATTTCATGCCTTGTGGAGGCTGTCAGTGACCTCACACCAGTTGTGTGTAAGATCTAAACTATATTATATATTGACTGTGTTGCTTTTCTAACTTGTGTTTTTTATATTATATTTACTCAAATATTGAATTTGTATTAATTGTTTGCATTTTCCCTCTGACAGATTTGTTCTTTAGTAGAAAATTTACATTTTATTCTATAAACCAGAGATGATATGAGTGAATTATGTTTGACTAAAAATGGATGACAATCACCAGAAACTCCTTCCCAAATAGTTAAAACGCTTCCTCAAATTGTAGAACGTTTAGAGCCATATAAAATGTTAATTTACTTAATATTCAGCCTTTCAAAGATTGTCAGTCAAATATCACCTTGTCAAAGGTGGTATTTCAGTGTTGTTACCTTGGTTACTTACCGTCCTCTCTGTGTGATTTGCCCTCAGAAGTTAACAAGTTTTAGCCAACTGATCGTTTCTGTTAAGTCAATTCATGTTAAATATACAACTACACCTGACAAATGAGTCAGTACTTGGTAAGACAACAGCAGCCTTTGGATTTTAATTGCTCAAAGGATGATAAAGCAAATTCAGGAGCAGGATATGCGGCTTTATGGAGGAAATTGAATATTTGGGCTTTTAAGTTTTAGGAGAGTGTAACATCCAAATTACTCACAACAAACAAGCAGTATATTTCTCTAAAATATATAATAAAAGTTACATTAGAAAGGGAACAAAGAGCTTAAAAATGCAAATTAAAAATGGAACTAAAGGTAATTTTAGACCCAGAATAGAACATCTTGGTTTATTTCAGATCTACAAAACAGCTGAGATACTGAGCTCCTTTAAATCAAGGCTAAAAACCCATCTGTTTAGAGTCACCTTTAATTCATAATACTGGGGACATCAATATATTTGATGATTATGGTGATTGCATTGAAGAAAATGTCACACAATATTGATTGTTTTTTAATTGGTCGTGTTGTTTTTACCATGTGAAGCCCTTTGACTTGCCTTGTTGTTGAAGTGTGCTATATATAAACCTGACTTGACTTTGAAGGCATAAATGAAGACTATTAATTGTAGGTCTTTTTAGGACATTTTAAGAACCTGAAGAGAACTTGTTTAATCTTCTGTCAATTTAAAACCATTTATGCTTTCATATAAAAAAAAAAAGCATCAAAGGAAATCAAAATTCACCTTTAAGTGTGCCAGGGTCTTTAAAAGCCTCTGGGGAGTTAACAGTTTGGGATTGTGCTCAATGGTAACCTCACTGCACAGATGTTGTAAAAGGACTGTTCAAAGCTCCCATTTAAAATTCCTTTCCTGCAGCTCTCCAAACAATGAAACAATCTGGGAAATGGGATAAAAACAATGTTCCCGGCTTCGGCCTCCAGAAACATTTATCTGTGTGTTTAAACAGGTTCTCAATGCAACGAAACGTACCACTCTGTTTCGCTGTTGCACAACTCGACCAGGAGATCAGACACCTCATTAATCGGCGAGAATGAGTCGGGTAGTCAATTAATGAGGTGAATGTTTGAAGAGTGAAAGCAATAATGACCCAGTTGTTTAGTTTTCTTATATGTAATTATGCATTTATTAACAAGAATGAAACAAGTCTGCAGCGGGACACACGCAGCTCGGGACAGGAAACAGATGGATCCTTCGGTTTACTTTGCGGACCTCCGGGTCCTCTTGTCCCAGGAGAAGTTCGCCCCGTACGATTTCACTCGGGGCTTTGAGGTCCTCTTCTCTGTGACTTCGTAGCTCCAACCTGGCGGGCAAAAGTGACATTAAGTGGCGAGGGGTTAGAGCGTCACGTCCGTTCACTGGTCGGGCTCCAGCGCCAATGAGGTGTCCGGCGGACATTTACAGGCTGCGTGTATTCAGAACGTCTCTAATGATTTTCGTGGCGCAATAAACAGAAGAAGCCAGTTTCCTTTACTTGGTTTCAACAAGCCTCCCCAGATGGTTTGGTTCTCTGAGTCAGAGTCAACTTGACTGCTGCTAGACAGAAAACACATCACTCATTTTTAACTGCCTGTTCAGCTCAGATTGAATCGTTCCAAACTTTTTCTCTTCTGTGCCTCTGTTTTTTGAAGGCTTTTTTTAAAATCTGGATTTAAACAGGTGATGTATTGCAATCGTCTTTCTACTCTCCGATGACAGTTGCTGTGTTTACAACAGCGAATCAGCTGAGCAATAAAGAGCCCATATTATGCTCATTTACACATGAGTTCACATATTTGCGCCCCTTAAATTTTTCCCCAGTTTGTCATGTTCCAACTGCAAACATTGTGATTTTATGTGCTAGAACACGATGGTACATCTTTGTGAAATAAAAATACATAATTTTAATTTTTTTTTTAATTTCCTACAAATGAACATCTGAAAAGTGTAACATTTCAGTTCCTTGGAGTAAAATCTTTGCAGAACCACTTTTCACTGCAGGTCTTTTAAAATGTGTCTTTAACGACTTTATTTCGTAGCCAATTCCTGCTTGAAAAAGCTGGAGCTCAGCTACATTTACTGAAGGACGTCTGAGGACAGTTTTTTAATCTCGCCACAGATTCTCAACTAAATATAGATGCTGACTCTGAATAAACCGTTGCCCCACATGAATATTATTTGATTTAAATAATTTTACTGCTGCTCTGCTTGTATATTTAGAGTCATTGTGCTGCAGGATGGCGAACTTCCAAACATATCGAAAGTGTCTTGCAGCTATTAACAGGTTTTCTTGCACTATAAATAGATATGCCTGCCTTCCCCGCAGCATGATGGGGCCACCACCATGTATGAAAGTGCGAATGACGTCTTGAGGTGGTTTTTAGCCATATGCTGCATTATTCATGTGGGACAAATTTCATTTTGGTCTCATTAGGCCTGCAGTCCTTTTATTTCCTAAGGCTAACTAGATCTCACACGACTTTCATTCATCATCATTCCTTTAGTCACTCTTCCATAAATGCCACTTTTGTGGAATGCAGAGTAATAGCGATCACCAGATTCTTCCACCCGATTGGTGGATCTTGGAAGCTCCTCCACAGTAACCAGAGGCAGGAGACGTGACTGAGATGAGATTACACAAAGGTGGAGAGCTTACTAATGAGGGAATTTCTTAGGGCAACTAGATTTGATTTAGGAGTATCAGAATATAGGGGTTAAATTAATATGCACTGCACACTTTTCTGATTTTTTGTTCAAATTTTTGAAAATCACATCAGTAGTTCTTAATGCAGCATGTTGAGCTCTTTGAAAATGTTAAAGGTTCAAGGAGAGTGAATACTTTTGCAGATCACAGCACACAGAATAAAGAATGTGACCTGCAAAGCTCTGAAGTGAGAAAGTATTTAAAAACGTAAGTATATTTGTGAAGCATAAAAACTATTTAAATTTGATTCATTCACACATCTAAAGTAGTCAATAAATTCTGTAAAGTGCTATTAGGTAACACTGAAACCAGAATTTTATTTCAGTGAATTTAAAAAATAATAACGAGGGAAAATACAAAAAAAAAAAAAAATGTAGCTGGTCATGATCATTACAATTACTTTTCACAATCAGTTTAACCAACTGTCTTACATACTTCACAGCCTTTATTGTTCTGTTTTCTGTCACTTTTATGGATCTTACCATTTTTCTCAGCAAAAGCAATGGCGTCTTCCTTTGAGGAGAACGAGAGCACCATGTTGGACAAAGGATCGGCCCTTAAACACAGAGGAAAGAAAACATCCCAGGAGAGAAACGTCATAGGACACAATTAAAATGATTATGATCCCACTTAGCAATGATCCAGATTCATTCAAAGTGATGGACTTACGTTGAGGCCCAGCCCATTAGAGGGTTCTCCCACCGCTCTCTGGTGTCAAAGTCCATCTTCCACTTCTTGGTGCTGTTGATGCCAGACTGCATGGCTGTTTTGGCGGGGACAAAGATGTGAACCTTGCGGGTTTTGATGTGTTCCTCCGGGACCCCCGTCAGAGTCGCGATGTCCTAAGGGAAAAGGAAGAAAAAAAAACAACAGACGGTGACGAAAAGCAAGCTTTCGACAGGAAACAAAAAGTAAGGGTCATTTTAAGTGGCTGGTGGAAAACGTAACTATACATTATAAAAATGCACAGACTTTGGCCATTTTTGACTGAGCTTAACAGAAACAGCTGAACCTTCTTAAACAGAGAAATATGATTATGACCAAATAAAAAGCTCTCTTTTGGCAAGGATTCCTGTCAGTTCATGATGACGTTTTAGCAGTCAGGTTCTCCGTGTTGGGCGTTTCACATTCACATTTTGGCTCACTTGGCAGAACACGGACTTCCATATAAAATTCGACAGAAAGACTTCCCAGAGATTTTATGGAGGGGACGATGAGTTGATTTGTTGGTCAAAACATGACCAATGAGAAAAACAACAGCTAAGTTATGTTTCATAAATCTAACTGAAATCACAATTCCTCCATTTAAAAAAAAAACATTATTTATGCAAAACAGATGAGTCGATTTGTCCCAATGATCCAACTTGAAGTTACAGATCCTGCACATCATATTAGATTAATTATTAATAGATTTTTGAAAAAGAAAAAAAGGAAAAAATAGAAGTTGGAAAAATGGGTTGATACTGAGCAGTCACAGAAGGTTTTTGCTGCCATAGTTACAGACACTTAGTCTTTCCTGAAAAGCATTGATGATGGCGCCAAAAATATGAATCCGACTGCTGGAAGAGGTCATCTGGAGGTAATCCCAAACTTCAGGCCCAAAAAACAAATTGTCTTGACTTCAGGAAAATGTTGGTTGGCAGCCGAAATGGAAATATGCAATCAACTGTGTCATGTTTTTCTTGTCCATCATCAGACTGGAGAGAATTATTTCCACTTTAAATAACAGGGGCGCTGAAGAACAGTAAATTGTTATAAATCTGAGGAGTGAACATTTTATAGGTGCCATAAAGCAAACGAAATGTTTTGGTTGTGTTTTTATTGTTTCATTGATATGATGGATTTTTTTGACATTTCTCATTTTGAATCTGCCCCTTTTTTATGTTTTGACCTGCCAGGATTTTACCTTTATTTTCTTTTTATTTCTTGATCTGTGTAGTTCATTAGAAGCAGAAAAATAGAAACGTATTGTTGCTTCAGCCAACAGTTTTACCTCTTATGCCAAGTTGTCCTTAACCACAAAATGTTCAGCTCATGGATTTCACTTAGTATAATTCAACAGTTACAGTAGCTGAATTTCCTTGGATTACAACTGTATGTGAATTATTTGAAATGAATTTTTCTAAGTGGTAAAAAAAATATTTAAAACTAAGCTTACAAATTACCTTTGGTTAGCTTTTTGATTTAATGTAAATTTGTGTATTTTAGAATTTAATAAAAGTAATATTTTGCAAAATTACAATACTATATAACAGACAAATGGTGGATTAGATTGTTATTGTCTATGGAGAACATCTTACCAGTTACTGTTCTAAGCTCTTGTGCAGAAATATCACTTTATCCTCCTAAAAAACTACCTCAATACTGCTGGATATGCCAGCTTAAAGCAATGGAAACTGTGCATTGAGATGTATATATGTGTCTAAGTACAATTAAGTTATTATTCCTAACCCCAGCGGTTTTAGGTCTAAAGTGGACTTTTAATTTTACCAAATAGATTTCTGATGCAGATCAAAAAAGTTGAACTCTGGTTCGCCTAAAAACCTAGGTCTTGGTTCGGTTGAAGTGAACTCTGAAACAGTTTGAATGCTTATGTGGATGCAAGAAGATATCAGACTACAGAGCATTCTGGGTAAATACAACCAAAACAAACACACAAGTTTAGTACTAGCGCAAGGAATGGCTCAGGGTCTTTCACCAAAGACAAAAAGAAATCCTACAGCCACTAAAATCTGACGGAACTCCATTTTTGTTTACATTTCGTCAAGAAAGAAGTTGCGCTCATGCCTTCTTTATTTCCTTCAGTGGTTGCTGGTGGAGCACCAACAGGTGGGGAGGTGGACAAGTTGTTCAAATGGTTTGGTTCACTTTCACACAGTGCAGTTTGAAAGTGAACCGGTCCAGCTGAAAATGGAACAAATGTTCCAATTTTGGTACTCAATCGACCCAAATGAATAATCAGGTACAAAGACATCCCTAAACATCTTTAAAATGAAGTCTACAGTAGCGGGCTCTCCTGAGAGGGGATAGGTAGCTTAAACAGGACTAAATACAAAATATATACAAACTTAAATATTGGAGGATATTACAAAGGAAAAGAAGAAGTTACATTTACATTATAATTCATTTCAACTTTTGCATTTAAGCAGCCACAGCCTAACATACCAGATGTTTATCACCAGGCTGAAAGAAAGAAGGCCAGTGTGACAATTGGAGTAGGTGGGACCTGGGAGCCCCTTCAGGCTCCTATCAAAGATCTGGTTCAATTCTTCAGGGAATTAGCAAACAAGCACTGGGAAGTCGGCGACAAAACACAGACGAACCTCCCAGCACGCCGGCAGCAGCCACCCAAAGACCGAGGCCTTTCCAGGAGGTTCTCCTTTCAATGCAAGAATTTTACACATTTCAATGGCCATTACAACTTCAAAGAATCTAATTTTCATCATTGTCTGTCATCTGCCAGTTGATTTGTAGAGAGGGGGTCATTTTCCATGAACTCCACACAAAAGCCTGCCTTTCTTCTTGCCAAGGAGCCTCTGATGGCATCTAAGCCCAGTAAATTACAGGTCTAACCGCGAAACTACAGCTTGTTTTAGTGAAACATCTTTTTGCTGCGCTTAGTGGCAAATACAGCCTGAATATAATCATAAACAAGATCTGCACATTGAAAAGATTGTTAAAATGAAAGGAAAAGGACAGACAAAAGGAGGAGGGATGGGGGGGGCTGGACTTCACAAGTGCTTGGTAATTATTTCCGGCTGCCCTATCTACTTAACCTTAACAATTCCTTCTTGTCACAAAGAGGAGGAAAACATGTTCTCTTCACCCAGAGAGGGTAATGGTTCATGACACAATAACACACAACATAGTGTTGCATAGCAGCAAAAATGATGTTTTTTCACCAGCTTGGTGATCGGAAATGTGTCTTGAATTTAGTTTTTTATTTTCAAGGGTGTTCAAAGATCTGCAATCCCATAAATGGGAGAATAGAAACCTTTTGAAAGTCTTGGAGCGGAGACAAAAACCTAAAACTTACCCTTCTGTACATTTAAACATGAAATAAATCATATCTGCAATCAGAAATTTTCTTTTTGCCGACTTAGTTCTGGTGGCTGGATGCAGGAAAATCTTTCTTTGAGCCACACTAGAAATGATGCCTCTGGGATTAGCAGGTCAGACTATGGTTCCGCGTATGTAGTTACATAAACCATAACTGACACATGGGGCCCATGCATGGTACACTGGTGTGGTAATTTGTCCAGATGTAGCAGACCTTAAATCATATCGTAGGGAGTGGATCTGCACATAAACAGAGCCAAAACAAGAACTCTGCCAAATCACTGAAAACCTTCTGCTCATTATCCGGCTTTGCATGCAGAAATACAAGTCTAGACCTCTATGATACTCTTCTTGCAACCCTCCTACCCGAGAGGTAGGAGGGTTATCGGCATAACAGGCTCACCCACAATGCCCGGATTCACAAAGGAGGGGGGGGATGATTGTGGCTGGAATGTGGTGTGTTCCCAGGAGGACTAGAAAGGGTCGTCACAAAAGGAAAACCCACACGGTGGGCACTTTTTCTTCTGCCATGTACAGGAAGCAAAATGAGAACTATCAAGTTTGACACTATTCACAGGGCCTTCACAGGGCCTTCACAGGGCCCTACAATACCTGGCTGGGCAGACAGAATGGCGGGCTTTAAGAAAGGAGGGTGGGGAAGATTGGCTGGCAAAGTCTTCGTCACGTGAAAGCGTGTCAATATTTCTGACACCTCCTGGCTACGGGCCAAATAAAAGCGCATAGGAGGCTGTCGCTGTGGGGCTGCTGGCCCACCAGACTGCTGAAAGCTGGTACCCCTAATACTCCAACAGAGACCTGGAGCTGAACACTTCTGGGTAAACAACAAAGAAATCTCAAAGTGCTTTAGTCTGGAGGAAAGAAAAACTGCTGGAAAGAAGGGTGTTGATAATATGAGCTTTAAACTTTGGGAATCTTGAGCTGACGGTGCTAAACGCTAAACCAAACACCTGTAGCACTCATGAGTAATGTTAAAATTTAATTAGCTAAGGTTTTTAGAGACAATTAGATCCTCATGTTGCTCAATAAAACTGAAACTGCATTACATTCCCTGTCGAATGTTTGGAGTAAAAGTCTGAGTTTTCTTTCCTACTTGAATGTCGTGTTGGTCCAAGTTGAAAAACAGAAAAGCTCAGCTGGCTCACGCTTTTGGACGCAAAGCGCTCCAGGAAATTCATTCTCTAGTAACAGATATGTGAACAAGTGTCAATATGAAGGCTGAAAAATGCTGAAGGCTTTCTCACAAAATAAAAACCATGAAAATATACAGCATGGCAAGCAAATACAATGATAAACGGAAACAGACTGAAAAAGTACATTTTGATTTCCATTTAATTAGAAAAAGGATCAACTGTGAATGATGAATTGGACATTGAGAAGATGCTTTTTACAGGATCTGTTTTAACGAAGGAAACCGTGAGATGGAAAACAGTTCCAACGGGAAACTTTATTGCTTTAAAAGAGTCGCGTCATGGACCTTCAATCAAACTAAGGAGAACTTAACCGTTTACATTATACACGTTTTAAATGCATCCTAGACAACTTTTTAATACGACTTTAAAAATAAAATAAACAAACCAGACCTAAATAAGTCCTTGATTCATCTTAAATAACTCTGAAAGTGTCAGGAATACTGACTATGGACCATAATGCAATGGGCTGAGTGAGCTGTAAGTAGAGAAATTATGACTGCAGTTCAGATTTTCACTCATTTCCATACCATGCACAATTACTAACCAGTCAATGCACTACAGAGAATTCAGTCTTAAACTTCCCCTATGATGTTATCATCATTTGCAAGAAGAAAAGCCAAACTTTTAAAGGTAGATTCTCATAGGTCATTTTGCCAAATACGTGCTAAGCATGTTGGACACAAAGTCAGCGGATGGGACTGGATGAAAAATATTAACATGTAAACAGGTATTCAGCAGAGGTTCTTATATTTAAAAAGGGTTTAAGTTTTAAGGTTTTACCTTATTGCAAACCTGCTTGATACCTTCATCTGTCTATAGTTTAACAGAATCCAGTGCCTCTGCCCATGTCTGTCCATCAAAGTTCACTTACTAAATTTTCTTCAAAGAGACAACATAGAAAATGTGCAAAGCGAAGACTGACATGTAGGCATGAGACGATTAACTGCCGTCTGTTTAGAGAAAGTAGGAATCTGTCTGAAAAAGGGAGTGAGGAGACAGGACTTTACCACCTAAATTCTCAGAGTCGGTTATTTTATTTTTAGCTTCAGGGATCAAATGGCAAACAGCAGAAGTGTTGTGTTCAGGTTTCAAAGTAAAAAATAGGAATGTCTGCATAGATCCACTCAAATAATGTTTGAGAGAAGACAAAAGCAGAAATTATTCCTCCAGCTTCGTAAATCAAGACATTTGATAGCCTTATGTAACTGATGTGCTTCATATCACCTACGTAAGTCTCTCAACTGTTTTATTTGTCCGGTTAAAGAAAACAGACAACAATGAGCAACTTTTTTTGACTCTGAACTGGACATATAGGAAACTGTCCTTTCCTCTAAGTGTACTTCCAGCCACCATTACCCTCGTATCGTTTAACACATCTTGTCAGCTTCAGATGATTTGCAGGTGAACATCCACATTTCCTGCAGTTCACTTCCCACAGTTTATACAAAGGAATATTAAACCCAGATTTCTTCCTCTCAGTGATCTAAAACATGGCCTCCTTAGTCGTTCCGATATTATTTGCAGACCGGTCCAAATGAAAGAGGAGATTTTCTGTGGTGTGTTATGCTTTTCTGTAAGCGATTGAGCTTCGCCAAAACAGCAAATGTAATTTAGACCTATAAGTAGCTTGCCAACAATAAAACATATGGAAAAGGAAGAGAAAGTGAACAATCAGATATCACTTTTGGATGTGTGTTTGAGAAAGTCTTAATACAAATCAGATGAATTACTTAAAATATACATATTTTTTGATTGTGGGAATATCTACTGACTGGAGGAGAAAAATTTAATCAGACTTTCAGAACTTATAAATTTTATTAGGTTTTCTCTAATCATTGGACCAGTTTTTTTCTTCTTTTAATTTTCAAAACATTCAAAGTAAAAGTAAAGTTATTTTTCTTATTTTATTTTACCAACATGTTTTTTCTGACTGGAGTTAAAGACAATTTTACTGGCTCAATATCCCGATCAGAATCTGATGGAGAATCTTTGGAGGGAACTAAAGATTAGGGTGATTACACAGAGACCTTCCAGCCCCTAGGAGTTGGAGCTCCCCAAAATGATTGCTCTAATGCCAATAAATAATTTGTAAATTATTCCTACCAGAAACAAACTTCTTAATAGTTGGGGGGAAAAAATTAAACGTGCTTTGGTAGTGAATAATTTTGGTTTCTACTGTATATGAACAGAAATTGCCCAGGTTGTTTGGTTTTATTATTTGTGTATTCAGCAGATCATAAAACAAGAAGAAAAGGTTAGGTAAAGAAGCAATTCACAATTTTTAAACCACTTTTAAAATATGTAATGCTTAGCTTGTATAAAAAAAAATGCAAGTTATATTATAAAAAAATCCAGAAAGAGAGTAGTGATGATGCTTTGTTTAGCATTTATATGACAAAAAAATTGCCTAAAATTGCTCTTTTTTGAATGGTTGTGCTTTTATTTCTACGTAGATTCTGTCAGCGTGACTCAAATGCATTTTTGCTTTTAAAAACTAGATCATATTTCAAGAATGTTAATGATATATGTATTACTTTGTTCTCAGAATTCAACATTTTAAATTTTTCCATATAAATAAGGAAAACAGGCATGAGCCCGAATGAGATTATGATTATATGAAGTAAAACTACAACAGTTTAATTGTGCGATGTTACTAATTTTTTTTATTATAACTATATGATATGGTTCAGTTGCTTTTATTTAAAAACAACTATAGTAATTATGCCTTCTGTTGGAAGTTTATTACATAGGATACTAAAGGATTGCATTCTTGAATTAAGTAAGAGTTTTAACTCTGTCACTGGTTTTATCCATAAAAACAATCAGGAAATATTCTAAGAGTCAAATTTGTCTTTTTCTTTTAATAAGCTATGAAAAGATGCAGCAATGTACTTTGAGCCAGCTGACTGGCAGTGTGAAATAACAGGTAGGAAAGGAGAAATGCTGCGTGGCTCTGGGCTCCTTACAGCCAACAACTCTGGCCACTGTGGAATCTCATTAAAAAGAACTTTAAACCATAGAAACATTTTTTTATTTTGTTTTTAATATTTAATGATAAAGGTTCTATATTGCCAAAAACTGCATGAAAACCTTGCTGTTAATCCCCCAGTTTTATATTGTGAAGTGCACTTTACAGACCAGTACTCAAACCACTAGGAAAAAGCTGAATTGCGTATCTAATTAAAAACAAGTTGACATAATTCAATGATAAATCTTCCCATCTGCTGACTCTTGAAGACAGCATTATTTGTTATGATGATTGTTACCTCTCCATGAACTGCAGCTTATTGTGGTAAAAGAAAACACAGAGGAATAATCCTGACAGAAACAACATGATTAACATGTTTATCTAATAATTTTATTGGTTCAGATCAGTGTTTCACAATCCCAGTCCTCAGGGGCCACTGCCCTGCATATTTTAGATGTGCTTCTGTTCCAAAACAATTGATTCCAATGATTGCATGACCTCTTTTGCATGCCATCAAGTGCTGCAGAAGCCTGTTAATCATCCACTTTTTCAAGTAAGGTGTGTGGCTGAAGGGGAGCACCTAAAACATACATCTGGTCCCTGATGAACCGAATAGAGAAACACTGGTTTAGTTAAATGTTTTATAACAGACATTGCGCATTCAGCATTTAACCATTCTGAATATTATTATGAGATTAATGCCATTCACTGACTTTTCTTTAAACTTCTTAAACATGAGGATTTGATAGGCTTGTTTGGATGTGACCAGTTGTTTATGTATCTTTCAAACAAATTGTATTACTGGCAGAATAGTAAACTTTTATTCCAAGTTTAAATTAGAGTAGACACTAAAACTACAACAGCGCTGGTACATAGCTGCAATTACTGAACAAATGTTTCTCAGTTGTCCAACTTTTAAAACTCATTCATTTAAGTTGATATTTCCAGCTGGCTCTGCAGATAGAGACAAATAAACACAACCAGCAACATTTTTGAGGACCTTGTACAAGAGTGACTCCTCTACCAAGCCGTAGCCTATCACAGTACGAACACCTGTACACCAAAACTGCAGCTCAGCAGCCTAAAGGGGCCGTAAGGTCAGCCTTGCTGAATGATGTTGAGTCAGCATGTGCTGAAAGTCCAAACACATCACCCTTAACCCCAAACCGGCCAGCCCACACCCAGACCGAGAGGCTCACTCATCAGCCTCCGCCGGTTCCCACCTTCAGACGACTTTGAAGAGTAAAAAGCGTGCCAATTACTGATTGGACATAGGAGGGGGGCGCGTCTAATAGCAACAAATATTATGTTGCTTGCTCATGTGTGGGAGTGATCCAACACTGGAGCAAGAAGCAGCTGGCTCGAGGGTCATCTCGGATCTCGCATTACACAGCCTAGTGAGAATCGGAAGAGGGGGACAAAAGGAAAGGTCATTCAGGAAAGAGTTGCACAAAGGCACGCCTGTTTGTTGGGGGGAACATCTTAATACCGGTACTATATAGGAGGTGAAACAACTTACTTGGAGGTGATGGAACCAAATCCTGGAAATTGTACTTTTTCTGTTTTGTATATTTTTAATTCGTATAACTTTGGGGAAACCGACTCAGTAGCCATTTTTCAGAATTGTTTAAAATTATGTAGCAACAGTATTTTAGTTAAGTTATGAGATTCTCAGACCTCAAATAAAAATTTCACAGCATTTACCCCGGCTATCGTACCTTATAGGGCTATCATCCCTTACAGTGTAACTCACTAAAATCTGCAAATACTTAAGACCCCCTCTATAAATGCCTATTCTTAACAGTTTAAACATCAAATATACATTAATATAAATTAATACGCACAGCGGAAACAGTCTTAGGACTAATGCAGGAGCATTACAGTCTTTGTTATTTATGCGCTTGGTGGTATGGCCAATCACCACAAAGGAAAATAAGTAGCACCCCTCAATTGGCTGCTTTGCAGACACCAGGTCAATAGCATGTCGAGTAGCATTGTGCCCCATATTTCAGCTTTGCAAGCTGCATCATGAGTATTTTAGATATACTCTATAAAAAATCCTGTTAATAGGTGGATTTTCACAAATAATTTGGAGTTACATTATACAGTTTTCTTCTTTCTTGTGAACTATGTGAATATAGCATAGAATGCCACGGGGGTGATGTATATTGTTTTCACATCATGGCTGTTTGTGTTTTTTTTATTTATTTGTTTTTGCAGTCCCTGATATCTCCAAACAGCTGAATCCATCATTCTTTTAAATGTTCTGTCTGCCAGCTGAACAGCAATGGACGGCAACAAGTGCAGGAGGGGCAATGCTGCATTATTTTGCGTTCTGTCCAACCAACCAAAACAACAGCTTTATGAGACCTCAGAACACCTCCATCCAATTAATTATTATCAACCAGGTTTTCTTTCCAAACAACTATTGCGATTGAAAACATTTTTCAACAGCTGAATATCATATTTCTTGTAAGAATGCAAAAAGAGTTACAGTCTTCTTTCAACAAGCTGACTTGCAAAGGGCAGCAGCATGTTGAGGAAAGGTTTTACTATTAAGTTGAAAAAAAATCCTATTATTTTCTGGTATGTTAATAAGATTACACGCCTGGTATCGATAAGATTTATTAGAAATGATGGAGCAGTTCTCCTTACCTGCGCCCTACGATGGTGCAACAGTCATATGAGTCATGCATCATAGCTGTGATCCATTCGTTTCTGTTACTCATTTAGTTGTTTACTTTCTTACTCATGAGGAAAACTTCAGAGCACATATTTGGAACCTTTGTCAGATTTTGTAAAATCGAGAGGGAACAAACAAATTTTGAAAGCAGTTGGTTGCCTTTATCACTAATGAGCAAATACAAGTGTAGGCAAACAGAAGTGACACACCTTTTTTCACTTCCAATCTGCAAACACAACCAGACACTTCCAATATGAAGCCCTCACTGTCAGCAGAAGAGTCCTCCTAAGAGGCTGGTTCTCAATGGAAGAGAGCGCTAATAAAGGAAATACCTTTTACTGAATGATGCATAATAAAGCCTCTTGTCTGGTACTCTTCAAAGACTAACATCCTCTGACCCTCTACACTCTAAACTTGAGCTGTGAGATCTTTTTTTCCCCCTTTTGGATAAACGCGCCGTATGAGAGGTTCAACCAGACAAAACAGACACTTAAGTTGCTGTGTGCAAAGGAGGGAGGAAGGATGGGAGAAGGGTAAAAACGGAGGGGGGAGTCAGGGTAGTGAATGTGGTCTGCTCCATGGTAGGTCACCCCGTCTGCGAGAGTGGTCTGAATCTGAAAGTATTCACCTCTGTACTGTAGACTTCAAAGTGCTGCTGCGACGCATATTTACATGCATGAGTTACCCGGACTGCAAGTGGGATGCAAATAAAGTTCACGAATATGCATATGGATGGGCTTTACTCTTTTGTTTACAAATAATATTTTTTAAAAAGATTACATTTTTAAAAAGTAAAATTTTCTCCTCCATTTAACAGCTGTTCTTTTGAGGAAAGACTTTTGTGGCAATCCAGATTTGGGCAGAAAAAAAAAAAAGTGGACCAAAACTCCCAGTTGACTCCATTTTGAGGCCAATTAAAATCACCCTACATGAGAAACCCTGTCAGTCAAGATAAATGCTGACTGACAGGCGCAGGATCCCTCAATGTGATTCTAATTTAGATCTTTAAAAAGAACCAACAACATGCCTTTTGAGTCAACCACCTTACCGCAGTCAAACCCAACATCTTGTGAACAGATGTTATGTCAATTGCCAGGCAAGTGGTGTGCACTGAGATTCACTAGAAACCAAGAATTTTGCATTAAACAAAGGATGCCAGGAATAAAATGGCCCTACCAATCTAATACCCCCGCCTCCTCTATCCACCTTCTTTCCTCTTCGTTGATTCCTCGCAGCCTAATAACTGTCCTCCTCCGTCTTGTAAAACCCCACAGCCTTTAGAGAACTCTATAACAAGGCTTCAACAAGCGCTTTAAGATTATGGTGTTGTCTTTATGTGGAGAGAAAGAACGGAGCTGGCCATGGCTGAAGCAGGAGTAGTAGACGTTTGGACACTTGTGAATAAGCGGGGGTACAAAGTGCTACTTATTGAGGCAGCTGTTATGGCTGTTTCTGCAGAAGGGGGCCGGAGTGTTAAAGCAAAAAGGAGCTGACTCTAATTGACTGAGGTCATAGACATTCCCTGTAAAGCTGTGTATCAGTGGCCAGCCAGCCGGACCCTGGGAGCTGCCCAGCATGCTTAATCAAACAGTAATTACAAACAAAGGCGCGTCGGCCCGGGCGCTCCGGGGAACAGCCCCGGGCACTGGAGCTCCATCACGCATCTTTTTTTGTTTGGGATCCGTCCAAAACGTCTGACAATCAAGTCAAAGTTTAGTGAGTAAAGTCATAATTAAAATTTTACATTTGATAAAGTGGGAAAAAACATCAGACACTTAAATTAATTAACATTAAAATGGCAAAGAAAGTACCGTATTTTCCGCACTATAAGGCGAACCGGATTATAAGGCGCACCTTCAATAAATGGCCTATTTTAAAACTTTTTTCATATATAAGGCGCACCGCATTATAAGGCGCATAGAATAGACGCTACAGTAGAGGCTGGAGTTACGTTATGCA